>PVJI01002009.1:0-157441 GCA_004026765.1 Micronycteris hirsuta | reverse complement strand
CAAGTAGCATAAATGGGATGTAGACAACAGACAAGGGGAGGTTAGAACAGTATAGGAAGTACAGGAGCAGAAGGACTTATGTGTATGACCGATGGACAAAACTAAAGGGAGGGGAAAGGGGGGTAAGGGGGAGGGGGGAAGGAAGGGGGGAAATGGGGCAACTGTAACAGCATAATCAATAAAATATAGTTAAAAAAATGTTCTTTTTCCACATCCTTTTAAGTTTAGATATTAATCTCTAATAGTTATGAGCAGTCAACTGCACATATTTATTCTGATTGATTTACTTGATTAGGATTAATTTTTTAAAAGCCTCTAGATACATGTATTTTTCTTGCAGTAGGATTAGATTGTGGGTCGGCTTTAGCTAAAGTGGTTACTTCGTCATGGCAGACACTAGGATTAGATTGCTATTTTATTCGTATCTAAAGTAGAGGTAGGTCAAGCCAAAATATATTTTCCTTCAAAATAAAAAAAATTTTAAATGATATTTATAACTTAAATTTAATAGGTGTATATCACTATACATGTATTGACTACTAACTTATGTAATAATACCGTAATAGGTGTCCTGAATAATCAGAGTGTACATATACAGTGGACCTGCTTTCTGTTATGCATGTAAGAAGGATTCTGTCCCAAGTTTTTGTTTACTAAATATTTAAGAAACTGTCTGTTTTTCTCACCATCATTTGGGATATTTCCAGAACACTAGTCTGTGAATAAAGTAAAAATTGTTGCTGAAAATGAATTAGCACCATCTCCAAAAGAGACAGAATTTTCACATAGATGCCAAATGAAAGGTGTGATGACTCTCATAAACACCTTGTGTGAGTTAATAAGAGTGAAAGTTCATTTCCATTATGACTCCACATTCGCATCTGCTGCATACCACTCAGGGCACACCATAATATAGGCTGTGCGTGGTACAAGTTGGCAAAAGTCAACTGGGAATCAGACAGGTCGTGAATCTCATCACTTCAGTAATAAAATGGCCATGCAGACTTTCTTTCTGGTCCAGCGCCCAAGTACCAACCATTAAAAAGGCTTAACAACCACACAGCCTTTGCGGCACACCATCTGCTAGTCATCTTTGCTGCTGCTTCCTCCCTTTTGTAACTACATGAACATGAATTTGCCCGCAAGTACGTACTTCCACAAGGCCCTCCTAGGACAAGGTGAAAAAACAAATTCTCTCACTGTTTTCTTCTTCCGCCACCAATATTCTCTAAGTAAAATGAATAAGATAGCACGAAACAAGTTTGATTATATAAAAGGTAAACAATAAAAATGTGAGGGAAAATGAGAAAACGCAGGGGAAAAAATTGACGGCTTCTATCCCTGCTTAAGAGAGACTGCGTATGTCAACTCAGCCAATGTGGAACTAAAGATGGTCTGAGGAAAGGACGTCCAGAAGGCAATCAAAATGGAGACAGTCATGGATGGAAATAGCAATAATAACTAATGCTGTGGTACCTAATTTTTGAGGGTCCGCAATAGAGAGGAACCCATTAACCATCAGACAGATGGAGCGGTCCTTCAAAAGCTCTTTCCTTAAGGCTCTACAACTGCACTTTCTTCCTCAGAGAGCTCATTCTATTTTATAACTTCAACTTTTATTTTACTGCTGATGGTCTTCATATTTGTGAGATCAGTCCTGTTCTCTCCTTCCAACTCCAGCTATTACTTTCAATTATCTTTTTGACACTTTTATTCAGATATCTTCCTGCCTTTTGAAACCCAAAATTAACCAAAGCTTCTTTTCTCCTCCTAAGAACCAAGGCAGCCTAGAAGAGTCAGAAAGATTTGCAATTTTTTTTAAATCTTTCATCTGTCCTATTATTTGTATTTCTATACTTTTATTTTTCATACTTATATTATTATATGTTATATATTATTATATAAGTAGTATATTATTATATTATTTATAGTACTATACTTTTTCAAGCCTGAATTAGTGAAATATTCAATTTAATGGTCTTTCAAACCCTAAATTCTCTCTACCTTTATTCTGTGTTTTACTGCTGGACTAAATTAACTCAAATATGGTTTCCTGATTTGCAGCTTTTAGGGAGAGCTAGTTCTATCATAATACATATCAAATGTATTATTTCTTTGCTTGGCTTCATTTAACCTTAGCC
Source organism: Micronycteris hirsuta (assembly GCA_004026765.1). Classification (NCBI taxonomy): domain Eukaryota; kingdom Metazoa; phylum Chordata; class Mammalia; order Chiroptera; family Phyllostomidae; genus Micronycteris; species Micronycteris hirsuta. The sequence continues at coordinate 155,300 of PVJI01002009.1, read as the reverse complement.
AGTATTTATTGAGCACAGATACTGAGTTAAGAACTTGATTATCCTATTTACTATGTAGAATATAGGCATTGTAGTAATGTTTCTATTTTCATAATATGGAAACAGGTTTACCAATTCAAATTACTTAACCATGGTCAGACTTAGCTAGTAAGAATAGAGGGGGAATTTCAACCCATATCAAAAAAAAAAAAGAGAGAGATAATTATGTGATGTGATGCAAATGTTAATTTTACCATGGTAATCATATTGCCATATGTAAATGTATTCAATAAATACATTGTACACCTTAAACTTATACAATGTCAATTACATGTCAATTTTTAAAATAACAAAAATAAATAAATAAACCCCCATCGACCTGACTTCAAAACTGGTACATTTAATCACTCTGCTCTATCGCTTCCTTCCACACCACTGACTTAGCTTCATTTCTCCTCGGGGTCAATGCATTCTCCCTCCACTTAAATCTCTCTGGCCTCTCTCCCATTATTTCCATTTTTCCCTTCCTCGCTCTCTCCATCTACCTCCCCCTTCTCTCTCATCACTGTCCACACACACACACACACACACACACACACACACACACACACATCTCCTTAAACCATCATCCTCAGATCAAACACCTTCAGCGTTTCATATTCTTTATCTCAATATTTCAACACAAAGTTCAAGTCATTTTCAAGTTCTCTTCTTTTATGAAGGCTTTCACAAATAGTTGACATTATTAATTTTCCTGTGCTTTCAACTCTATATGCCCATAGTTTAATATAGAAATTAGTATACAGTTTGCTTTGTATTACTCATTTTTTTTGTATTCTTACCTCTGTAATTCATTTAGAATTCCTTCAAGGAAAGGAACCTGTTGTTCTCTATAATATAATATATAAATGTAAGTTGTTATTATCATTTCTATTTTATACCCCTGTATACTCTCCTGGTACCAGTGTACTAAACATAAAAATGAGCACTCATTGGGATCCATGTTTGTTTACTAATGGCAGGGTTGGGACTTAAACACTGACTTTTAATTTTCTAATTCAGTTGAATGAAACTGAACCATTTAGCTATAAACCTTTAGAACTAGAAGCCTGGTAAAGGGAAGCTTTGTGTCCTTCATAATTTGAAGGGCAGAACGTTTATATCCTGTTGAAATGCAAAAAGGAACAGGCAGGTTTATTATAAATAACAATGAAATAATTCAAAATGCATATCTACTGAAAAATATTTAATATTGATATAAAGTGGTTAAAGACACTAAGTATTCACAAGGAAGTTATAAAAACATAAGACCAAACAAATTATTTCATCTCAACCATCTTCAAAAAATGGGATTATAAAAGATAATTGGGACAAAAATGAAGACTATTTTGGCTTAGACTAAGAAAGAAACTTGGAGTAGTCAGAAAAATAATGGTAATGAACTACCAACACTAGATGAGCTCCCATTAGAAATGTAATAAGACAGATTCCTGTCTTAAGAAAAAAATAAATTAATGAATTCTAAGCTCATAGCCACACTTTTTATTCTTGATTCTAGATTTATTTTCTCTTAGCATCTGAAAATGCACACAGTTGAAACCATAGTGCTTCTTACCCTCTCAGTGCCTATTCGACAGGCAGCTTTTTCAAAACATCAGTGCTTAAGTACAACTAGAGACTAAGGAAATCACAATCTCTGGGGACAGAGTCTGGATGATAGTATCATTTCAAATGCCGGCCGAACGCCCCCAGCATGCACCGAGGACTAAGGACAGTGCCATGGAGCCGGGCCTGAATGTTATGAAGGTAGACAATCATGAGATGGTTGCATGAGTCACAGAAAAACTGTAAAATAATTCCAATTAAAGATCTGACATTGATAAGAACCACACCATAATACTGTGACTCAGAGGAATATGAATTAGGTAAAATATGTGAAAATCGAAACTGTGTCCTAGTTCTCACTTATTTTTGTAAACATTTTGTAGAATATGAGCAGCTAAGTCATTTATTACTTCTGAGCCTCATTTGCCAGATTATTCTCACTTATGACTATGAATTGGCCAGTGGGACTGAGTTTTCCCTTAACCAGCCTTACAGCTGCCCAATGTTGCATTCAAATATGGCCCATTTGCGTGTTATTAACACAGAATCTGTCGATATCAAATCCTTCAGTCTCCGAATAAGACACCAGCTATTTTCAACTGAACTGTTGGGCAGTTCCACAGGCACACATTCCAAGATTACAGTAACATTTTGTTACTGTAAATTTGTTCAATCGGAAAATAATATAATACAAAATAGAGCCAGAAATAAAAATAATTTACTGTGAACAAATCTCTGCCTTTATGCATGTTTTCCAGGCAGTTCTGAGATTATTGTTCTTGAGATAAATTCAGATCGGATATGAGAGGCCTAACTTGATAAAAGTTGATACCTAAGTATTAAAAATAAAACTACTAAAATAATTTTTATTGCAAGTATTTGAAACACATACACAAAGATGTTACACAAATAATATGATACGACCTCAGCAATAAAGACTAAACTAAAAATACTCGAAGTTCTAGCCTAAATTTGTAATATTTTAAACTGTAAGTTCAGGGCAAATTAATAAGACTGTGCGATAGACTGAAAAAAAAAGATACAGACACAGGTTGCTGTGAATTCATCAAATAAAATGTTTGCCTTTAAATGATTATACGATTTATCATAAACTTGTTTGATTAACAAAAATTTTTAGTGAACATGTACTATGATATAGTTAAAGTATAAAATATATATGCCCTGGCTGGTGTAGCTCAGTGGATTGAGCATGGACTGGGAACCAAGCGGTCCCAGTTCGATTCCCAGTCAGGGCACATGCTTGGGTTGCAGGCCAGGTCCCCGTGAGGGCCATGTGAGAGGCAACCACACATTGATGTTTCTCTCCCTCTCTATCTCCCTCCCTTCCCCTCTCTCTAAAAAATAAATAAAAATAAAAATCTTAAATATATATATATATATATATTTCACAGTGCTATTGAGAAAACTCATTTCCAAACCAAGAGAAAATCTGTTACATTAGGCTAAACCCAATAAAAAGTTTGATGTCAAGTATTTGCATCACAATCAAAAAGGCCAATGGTCAAGCTCTTACAGGGCTAAGGATGAGGTTAAGATGGGGAAACATTGGGCACATGTGATAAACAAGGTATGGAATGATTAAAATATATTAATATATAAAGAAAACTAAAAATGGCAAGAGACATCCAAGTACATACTTAAACAACTGAAATGATTTATCATCCAATCCTGTGTTAATATATAATGAGTCTATAACCACTCTATTTCCAAAGCAGTCTTAGTGAATTCTTCTTCTTCCCAGAGATGTACCCATCATTTTCTCTATAAAATTTACTTTCGGATGTGCCATCTTAAAGTTTGTAGGTCATCTGGATAGAAACTAAAGGGGTGGCTTCATACTGAGTTCCTGGGGATGTTAAGAACACTAGACTGCATGTTTTTGTTTGCGATTCCAGCTGTTTTTCTGGAATTTCTCAATCATTTTTTATTTGAGTGTGCCACTGAGAGCTGCTACCACCACTCACTGACCTCATATTTTAATGTTTATGTGCCCAGCAAAATCCTAAAACCATGCTTTGCTTCAATAATTTGAAAGAGAAACTTGGGGAATCTTCTTCACTAAATTCAATCAAAAGAAGTACTGAGTTCATAATTATTTAGTTGTACTTATTGGACAGATTTCAAAAAATACAAAACATTCTAAAGAGGAAGGCTGGCTTTGAACTGATGTTACAGATTATTTTATCCATTATATAAGATGAGCTCTCTCTTTTAACTAATGTCAAGAGAATAAATTAGTGTATTTACACATAACACTGATAATTCTATCCAGCTAAGACAATTGACTCAGATTGATGGGTTTTTTTGATGCTTTTTAAAAATATTTGCTGAGAGCCAGTGTTCCTTTTGTATGAATTCCAGATTCCACATATTGACAACAAATTCAAAATAAAACAAATTATTTTATTTTCCTAACTGCTTTATCATTGTTCCAGGACCTTTTTAGTGCTGTTTGTAGAACACCCTGCAGAGTTCTGATTGATATCTTATTCCATCCCACCTTTGTAGGTCAAGGAAGGGCAGAGACTAGTGGAGACGTCTGCGCATTTTGTAATAAGAGTATACACCATCCATCTCTTTCACTGCAGTAAGAATCTCAAAGTTACATGAAAAAGAAACCATTTGACCTACTTCCTATTGTACTTAGCCAAAATATTTTGGGGGAAAGTTATTTTTGATTAATAATAAGAGAGGAATAGCAGAAATAATTGAAGGACAAGGAAAGGATTTTAAAAAGTTATTTGATAAAATGTAACTGAGAAATTCTTCTAGATAAAATGTCCAACAGAGCGTCCAGAATAAAGGACTAAGATAAACCCAGACTAAAGTAAACCTTAGACTAATGTACATTGTGATATTTCGGGATGGAAGACCAAGAGAAATTTCACTGAGTTCCAGAATTTAAGGGGCAAAGAAAACAGGCTAATGTGCAACAAATCAACATTCAAATGGCAAAATAGCTTCAGGCTTCCAAGAAGCTATAAGATACTAGAGTAAAGTCTTCAAAATACTGAAGGAAATTCTTTTCAATCTTGAATCTCATTGTCAGCCAAACTATAAATAAAATGTAAGAATAGAATATAGAACAAAGCCATTTTTAGACAGTCTCAAAAAATTAACTGTCCCATGTCAACTGAAAGAAGCTGCTGGAAAATTTGCTCTTAAGGTGATTTCAAGAGCCAACCAAGAGGACAGAGAACCAACTAAGTAGGGACACTGTTTTACGAAACGTGTGAAAGAAATATCAGAATGATAATGAAGGGAGATTCTAGAGTAACAAACATAAACCAGGTGGTGGGAGGATTGCTTTTGCCTCTCTTGGCCTATTGATAGTAATGTCATAGACTACAAGTGTCTGGGGGCACTCACCCGGGCCCCCTGGGAGCCCCCACAGACATTTCTCCTTTGGAAGCCCCTGTTGTGGCTGAATCAGCCAGAGGCACCTCAGCAACGACCATCTGGATACAACGAAAAACAATAATAAACCTTATCACTTACAAGGCCTAAAGAGTGTACAGCATGCCTGGGACCACAGAGTGAGGCTGCGGGGAGAGAGAGAGAGGCAGAGGGAGGGAGGGAAAGCCTTGAGTTCCGTTTTTATTGGGGTCAAGGGTGGGGTGCCTAAGGTTTTACAGGTTCATTCTTTATTGATGGATTTAAAGCATAAGATCTTAGGAAAATTAAAGTGTAGGAAGGGAAACACATGAAGTCAGATGGTAATTTATCTAGGTCAACCACAGACCTCTAAAAGAAAGGAAACTTCAGGGGTGGGTGGATTGACTTAATCTAGTCCTGTAGCTGGCAGTGTATTTATTGGAGACAGTTATCTTTGAAGCGGATGCCTAGCAATCAATAGCTTAAAGTCAGGCCTTGCATTACAACCAAAAAGGTAAACTTCCAGGCCTTTATGTGATTAAAAAAAGATATGAAAAAAAAAAGATATGGAATGATTAAAATATATTACTATTATTATATGAAAGAAACTGCAAATGATGAGGCAACTAAGAGCATATTTTAATTAAATAATTAGAATGATTTATGATAAAATTGTGTGTTTGAACGTATCTGGTTGTAAGAGAAATGTGGTTATTATTCAAATTAGAATTTCAGGGTGTTTTACTTGGAGTTCTGAGATGATCGGTAAGGCATGAGATCATCCCATCTTCATTATTGGCCAGTTGATTCCCAACACAAAAGTAATCAGCAGACAGATGTCAGATTTCCCAGTCTGCATCAGTCAAACATACATTTTCCTTTATTTACACATGCATTTCTTCATCTGCCATTCATTCTTCATCTCCCTCCAGTTAGTCTGCTATACCTGCTTGACTAAAATTGCTCTGATTAAAAACACAAATAAACTGACATTAAATTTAGTAGATATCTTTTAATGCCCATCTGATCTGATGCTTCAGAAACAGGGTGGCTGACAATTTATCACATATTTTCTTAGTGGCAGTAGCACCCTCTGCCTTTCTTAGGCAACATGGAGTTACATTGGGGGCTGCTCAATTCTAGGAGAAGATGTATAGCCGAGGCCTGATCAATCAGAGTTTGTAATTATAATATTCTGAGTGTCAAAAATTGGTTCATAAGATTGACACATGAACTGACTGAATAACATCACCACTAATTCCCAGAATTTTGACCTAGTAACCAGGCAGCAGACACTCCCTTTTCTATGACCTTGGGGAAAAGAGAATGTAAATCTGGAGAATGGATCAAAAAATCAAGGGCAAACATTTCAGTAAGACCTTCATTAACTTGTCCTCTGCCTTTTGTGTCCCTCTGTAAACTTACTGATTACTTTGTTTGCCACAGTCATGACAGCCGAAGCTGAAAGACAGAAAGGGGACTGGGTTCTGCTTTTCGGTTTTTATTGTTTTGGTTTTTAAACCCCTAGGTACCACCACACTTGTTTCTATAATACATGTATTTCCAAATAAATCTATTTTCTTAGATTTTTGTTTTTATAACTCACAAATGAAAGTTACTTCAGAATATAATCATTTATCACATTTGAGAGTTAGCTTAGTAGAGTAGGTAAGTACGAGAGTTGCAAAGTCCGACTTTCTGTATGACTTTGGATACGATGGTTAACTTTTTGAAGCTTAATCACATCGTATATAAAATACGGAAAATAATGAAACTAATCTTACATGATTAGAGAGGATCAAATAAGGTGACATTTATAAAGTTCATAATAGAGGGCTTAGAACATAATAAATAATATAATTTTACTAATATTGTTGCAATTATTATATTATTTTTTTCCCTTCTGCTTAAAATTCTCTCTTCATTTTGTCTTTCTTGTTCCACATCCAGTTGGTTTTTCTGTGATCTGACTTACTGCTTCTTCTCAGCTCCTATAGAATTTATCCTGCCTTACCTGAAACTACATATTGATATTTCTCAGGGCTCAATCCATCTCTCCTTCTTATCAAACTCTACATTCTCTTCCTAGGTCACTTATTCCCATGACATTAAATATTACATATATATTGCATTTATTATATCTTGCAAATATAATGTTGCATATATAAATATTGCATTTATATACTTATATATATAAATGTTGCATATCTGTATATATGTGTGTATATATGTTTGTATGTGTGTACATATATATATCCAGAACCACTCTGCTCAGTACTAAATTCATATATGTATATCCAAAGGAACTACTTTATGTCTCACAGTGAAACTGAATTTTTTATTACATCACTTCTGTGATCTGTCTCATTCTTATCAGTTTCTCCTATAGGGTTTCATCTCAGCAAGGGGTGATCCCTTGCTGAGAGGCAAAGGATGACAAAGAAAGAAAGGAGTGACACCTTTCTTTTCCTTGCCTTAAATCCAATCAATTGTTAAGTGCTATCAATTCTTCCTTCATCTGTGTATTTATCCAGTTCTCTATATCTCTGCTGCTGTTCAGATCATCATTGTCTTCCAGGACTGTACTTCACTCCCCCAATTTTTACCTTATCTCTATCTCATCTATTTTTCTACATCGAGGACAAAATGACCTTTCAAAAATGAAAGTTGGATATGTTACTTTTCTGTTTAAAAACTGTCGATCTTTTCTTATTTTCCCAATGTAGTCAACCCTTTACTTCGCTCTGTACTGTGATTCACCACATTGGCTTTCTTTCTGTTTGTTGAATGATCAAGCTCTCTGCCTACCCGTGAGATGTTGACAGGCCATTCCCTCTGCCTGCATCTTTCTTCCTGGCTTAGTCACATCCACTCATATCCCATGACTGACTCTTTAATATCACAAGTATTTTGTAACTTTCCAGTACTAATCACAAAGCTTGGGATTTAATGGGGCTCAAAAAATGTTTTCAAATAAATGAGTAACATTTATATAAGGATTCTTTGCTACATATTATGACAAATAAAAATGAGTAGAAAACAAAATACTGTGACTGATGGTTACCATCTACGTGGAGGCTGAGAGTTACCTTTATGTGTCCATGTGACTGAGCCACAGGGATCCTAGATATTTGCTCAAACAGTATTCTGGGTGTTTTTGTGGTGGTGTTTTTGAATGCAGTTAACATTTAAACTGGTAGGCTGTGTAAAGCAGATTGCTGTTCCTAAGGTGGATGGGCCTTTATTGATCAGTTGAAAATGTGAATAGAACAAAAAGGCTGACCCTCCCTGAATTACAGTTCTTTCTTGCCTGGTTGTCTTCAACTAAGACAATGTCTTTTTCTTACCTTCAGACTCAAACTAAGACATCAGCTCTTCTTAGGTCTTAAGCTTGCTAGCCTTTAGATGAGAACTACACTGTGCACGCTCCTGGGTCTCAGGCCTTTGGACTTTGACTGGAACCACACCACTGACTACCCTGGGTCTCTAGCTTGTGACTTACCCTACAGACCTTCAGACTTGTCCACCTCCATAATCACATGAGCAAGTAACTTCTTATAAATGCTTCTATAGATAAACAGGCAGATACAGACATAGAGATACATCTCCCCACTGGTTCTGACTAATACAGAGGTATTGTGCAAATACAACCAAAGTGACTTCCTAATTAATTAACAACATCTTTGAAGAGGTGAACTTCAGTCATGTGCATTGCTTTAGAAACCAGGTGCTCTGAATCAGCACAGTGCATCTCAAAAGTGCAACTGTATTCTCTGCTGTAGTCTGCATAGTGACTGGCATAATAGGCATCCCCACAAATGTAATCTAAATAAATATTTAAAAGACTTGCTCTATTAAATATGTAATACTTCTTATACATATTTAAGCAGAAGTGTACAAATAAATATTCTGTATATTATTTAATAAATACTTTGCTCAAACTCCTTATTTTGTGAGAAAAAATACATCCAAATAGAAAACATAAACAAAAACCAATTTTAGTTCAATATAGATTTAAAATAAAAAAAGTCATTTAAAATATATATACAAGAAAAAATAGTAAAATGTCTTTGTGACTGCACAGTTAAATTTCCTTTAAAAAGAAACAAAAAATCTGAAAGAAAAATAAATTTACCCACAGTAGATTTTAAAACACCTATACAAAAAAAAAAAAAAAAATCTGTAATTTAGGCATGATAGAATAGCTGGTATCAAAATAAACTTCCTTTTCAAAACAATAATTAATATGGGACAAAATGAATTTGTGTGAAGGAATTGAAAAAATAAAGGAAGTAACTGAAAGAATACTATTCATGAGAAAAGAGAAGTACAAGAGGTGAAATCCACATAAACCCTGCTTTTTTTTGCTCTGGGTGGTGTAGCTCAGTGGATTGAGCACAGCACGGGCTGCGAACCAAAGGGTTGCCAGTTCAATTCCCAGTCAGGGCACCTGCCTGGGTTGCAGGCCAGGTCCCCAGTGGCCACGTGAGAGGCAACCACACATTGATTCTTCTCTCCCTCTCTTTCTCCCTCCCTTCCCTTCTATCTAAAAATAAATAAATAAAATCTTTAAATAAATAAATAAGCCCTGCTTTTCCTTGAGGCCATTCACAGGCTCTCCCACAGGGGCTGATGGCCCATGAAGACTGTGATTTCTCTGGCAGGAAAGACAAAGGTTAGAGATCTCAGTGGCAAACAGCTGAAAAGTAAGGAACAAAGTACTCAGCAGAAGGGGACTAAATAGAAGGAAGCCCAAAGTTCTGCATTCTAACACACACTAAGTCGTTGCCTGTCTCCTGAATGTCATATCAATAAAAACTACAGCTACACACAGCTATATATTTGATGAATCTCACAAAGCTGAATGGAAGAAACTAGACACAGAATAATATATACCGTCTGTATGATTCAAGTTACATGAAGTTAAAGGATAGAGAAAATTAATCTGTAGTGATACTGTCTTGAACTTTAACTGAATGTAGTAGAAGGGCATATATCAACATTACTTAGTGTAAAAAAATAGAAAACAAAACAAGTTGTCAAAAATGTACATGACAGCATTCAGTTAAAACTTAAAAATCTCAAAAGAATGTTTTATTGAGTTTATGAATATAAACACTTGAATCTGAAGTTAATATTTGACAAAATTTGGTGGAGGATACATTACTTATGTTATTCTGTGTGCTAAAGAATTTTTTGTAAAAAAGGTAATGCCTTAAAAAGGTAAAAGGCTTCTCTTTAAACACTTTTATCCCGTAAATTATGTTCTCAGTTGAATAGTTGCTTCAGTGAAAGCATTACCTCAGGTCAAAAAAATTGTGTCCTTTTGACGGAATTATTACTTTAAAATTTCTCAGAAGGATGCCTAATTAAGGCATCCTTCTGAGAAATGCATTTTTTAAAGTAATAATTCTGTCATGGTTTAGATTTATATCTAAAAAACATATTATTCAAAAAAGGTTTGTCTGATAGGTGAAGACATTAGTCATATTCTATTTTATACTAGGAATATTTAATAATGAAGACTCTTGAATATTTATGACTTAAGAATGTATATAATATTTTTACAATAAAATACAGCAGTGTATGTCAAATATAATTTTTCCTCAAGAAGTACATAGTTTAATAAGAGATAGCAATACTTTTGGTACTATAGGTACTTATGATTCCAAATCCAAATGTCTCAATTGACCAAAGAAAAGCATCAAATAGTTCATCACACAAAAATATAGGGGCACTTACAAATTATCTAAATTTGTTTTACTCTATATTGGGCCTAAACTCAATGCCAGGATGTCTGTAGGTCTAGTCTGTGTCAGTTTTTGCTTTCCATGTTGATTACCTGACATGTCTTTAAGCCTCAAGAGAGGACTTTTCTCGGTTCCAGGGAACATATTTTAAAACATACTTTTAGAACACAATGAAGAGCTTAAAGTACATAATAACATTTTTTATATAGGTCTTAAGTGGTCACCTTGAACAAATCATTCATCTTTGTCATGAATATAGCTTTCTTTAGCTTTCCTGAAGCCTAAATTTACCTGTGATAGTAAAGAATTATTTATTTTCTTACTGGATTTTGATTTAGGCTCTGTAGGTATAATAAGACAAAAAAAATTCCAGTTGATAACCATAAAAGAGGGGAGAAAATCTTGGTATTATTTCCAGGAAGGCCAAAAGTAACAAACTTTTGGAAAGTTTTAAAAGTAATCATTATTCATAGAAATATTAAAAAGAAGTCAAATCCATTTTCTTTTTTATCTATATCAGAAATAAAAAATCTGAAGATCATGGCAAAATTTCCATTTTTCATTGTCAAATTTGATCATTTTCACTTGTCTGAAAAAATATGTGCCAACAAGATACACTCAATACAACACGAGGCAAATCCCATTCAATTACCATATATATTTCTATAAATATATAAATACATCTGATATGTATGCATTCAAGAGAATAAAACCTGATTGGAATTTCTCTCTTGGGCTGGTTTGCCTTCAAAAGGACATAATTACTTTGTGAGAAGAACTGGTTTGGTTGAATTTTCCCCGTCATAATCCATGTAATAATAGGAAGCTCTCTTAGAGTTCCAAACCTAGTTGACTGCAGTATTCTGATCAACCATTAAAACAGACTTCCTCATTTGGCACTTTCTTTAGAATAATAAGAAACAGAGATTTCTCTCTGCATACTACTGTGTTATGTTCTTAGATATTAAAGTAACGCAATAATATCTAGACGTGTTTAGACCAGGCGATCTGAACCATCACAATGAAACTAGGAACAGAAAATACATGATAGCAAAAATCTCTGGTTCTCAGCTTGGAGAAATAAATACTACAAGGTCATAAACACAGTTAACTTAATACACCTGTAACTTTGTAGCTCAGTAGGCAAAATTTTATTGAAATTTTTGGGAAATATTGAAAGAGGATAAGAACATTCAAATGAAACTTCTTCAAAATAATTTTTGCAATTAACAATCTGACTATTTCTTTTATTTTATATATTTTAAATAATATGGCTTTGGTGCAAGATAAACTTGTAAAAACAAATCAATAGATACACTATTCATGTGGCAGAAAGTTAAAAATTTTATACAGAACAAAAATAGAAAACTATTATAAATCTACTCCATATGAACAAGGAGGCAGAGGAAAGAATGAAGATGATAAGGAAGCACATGACAGTTTTTTTTAAAGTGGCCCAAACCAAACACCTAGAGATGCAAAAGACAACATAATAAAATAAAAACAGTTAAAACACGACTAATACCAGATTGAATATTGCAGGTGAAAAGAATAGCTAGACACAAAGCAGGAGAAAGCAAGGACAAACATAGTAACCAAACAGGAATAGGTTTCGAGGAAAATCTGGTACTTATAAATACAAACTGGAATCCAAGATGAAAAACAGTCATCTATGAAGGCACACTAAAACTCAGTTTTCTCTGACTGCTCCTAACCTCAGTGATACAAGTGACATGCACAAGAAGCTAGTGCCTTTCTCAGAGTGCTTGGCCCAGGTAAAGAAACATCTGCTAAAAGCTAAAGAAGATAGGGGCCTGAATGCGGTCGCACAAGTCACCCAACAAATCAAGAATGATACAACAAGCAGCACTGGTGCCTAGAAACAGGTGCTAATCTGCAGCTTCACTGCTGCCTTCCAAATCTCATGCAAAGTCTTCTTGCAGCCAATGCTAACCTAGGACCATAGAAAGAAGAGAATCCTGGGAAAGACAGTTCTAACTTAACGACATTGACAAAGTATGAATTCACCACAGTCCTCTTCTTTACAATTTGGCAGCCACAAATCACCCTTTAGAACACATTTAATTTACAAACAAATACACAACTGTGCTTCCATCTATGCGACAATATCTCCACAGATTGAAAATAGTTAACTTTCACACTAAAATAATACAAAGTCTCTCTGACCATCTTTGAATGATGTTTATTCCTCTTCTAGCTGAGTTTCAATCCCTCTTTGATATACTTTAACATAATGCTGATAAATTTCATACACACACACATAAACACAGTGTTCAGCAGAAGTAATGCCTGTTTGAGTGTGGTTGGTAGGGTAATAATATGGATACAATAATTTATAGTTTTAATTTGAACAGTTCACTTAAAATGTCATATGGTGTGCTTGAGTGGGATATGTATTGTTATGTTACAGAATTATATGCTTATGATATTGCAGTGAAAAATTTTGTAATAAAAAGAGGGCATTATTTGTGCCAGACCCTGTATATGACATAATATACACAATATATAATAAATTATCTATGTATACAATACACCTACATATGTATATATAATACATGTAAATAATAACACAAAATTGAGAATGATTTTCACCTACAGAAGAATGGTAGAGAAATGGGTAAAGATAGGATACTGAAGCTGTATCTTGAATATAACAAGTATGTATACATAATGATATGAGAATGATAAAACATTCAGATTTTTTAAGACCTATTTTAAAAACATGCATTTCTATAGTTCTTTAAATAGTTGGAAATGTTTTATAATAAAAATACGATGGGGCAAACCTAAGGGTAAAGCTAATCAGTTTCATCATTCAATTAAAAGAAAATTTAATTACCTGATTTACATTTTTAATTATTTCAACAACTTACATGCTGAATATACTTGGCGGATAATTAAGGCATTTTTGCCCTAAGAAGGAAAATATTTGTTACTACATAACTATCACAATTTGGGTGTCATCTTCCTCCTAGCAACCCTCCTGCAGAGGAAAGACTATAGCCACTCTGACCCAAGGACATGGTCAGTCCCTCACTCTGAACAGATGCAGCGATGTGATACACGGCAGCGATGTATGCCGGCTCCAGAATCTGAATTAAAAATGCAGGGAAGGATTTCTTCTTCATATATAATAATGAGAACGGGGTTCTTCATTAATAACTGTAGCAGATGTTAAAATAAAAAGGAAATATTCGATGGTTTTATGTGGAAATAATCTCAGGATGTCTATTTTCTTTATTTCTTTTAAATATTTAATTAAATTATGTTGTTTCCATGGTAAAGCCCTGGAACTGGCTAAAAATACACTTGAAAATGATGGTCTGTATTTTTCTGGTGTTAACAGAAAATTGTCAAGGGATAAAGACTTGTCCACACCTAAATGTTTTAGGCTTATTTTCTGAGTTCCAGTAATTGTGTTTGCTCCTTAAGCAAGACATCACGTTGGCGATTCTATCCTGGATAAAGCACAGGTGATTGACACAAAACAGGCAGACTAAAAATACGTGATTTTTGTAATTTCTCATTCCTTCTCACTCTTGATGCAAGTATTATCCTTTCCCCCCTTGATTAACTCAATTTAACACTTCCTCAGGTCATATTTTCAATTATTATCTTCATAACCAGCAAGCTAATATAATTTAGCTCACCACTTTATATAAACTATAAGCAAAACATTTTGCTAATATCTGAGGCCATAAAAAGAATACAATGTGTATGTTCTTTGTGCTCAAGAAATTTATAATTCACTGGGAGAGAATAATCTAATTGTAAAACAACTATTTTTAAATATAATAATGCTTTGTTAGAAACTAAATAGTGTAGGAAAGAAGTATCCACTTACTTACAATACAGTTTCCAGCAATTTTATGATCTTAACATTTTTCTGAAGATCACATTTGTCTATCATATCACAACATAATGTGGCAGACCGGATGAGTAGGAAGTGGCAAGTACTATGAATACTTTTAAAACACATGCATGACACAGGTAAGAGGACAAATCTGTATGTTCAGGGCCTGTCGCATAAGTAACATGTTTAGGATTACAAACATTGTGAATGGGTTCAGGTGAAGCTAGAATGGACTGTATAAACATGATTTTTACTGACTCATACCCTCTGATTCCAGCCACGGGGTCTGAGCAGGCTTCAACCTACTTCACGCTCATGGTGACTAGAGGGACGTGTGTGCCATATCTAAGCCTCCAGACTTCCCTGCTGCAGAGACACGGGACACCTAAAAAGATGCTTGGCATTCGTACACAAACACCACATGCATGTGGGGAATTTACTTTCTAGGGGGTGGATCTCAATCAATAAGAGAATGGAGCTGACAGACAAATCTACTTCATCCGTCAGGCACACAATTACACAGCTCCTCAGAAGGAGTCAAGTACTCAGAGACCACAGTAGTTGCCAATCAGTAATGCGTTTTTATTTTGGCTTCCACTCCTTGTCTCATGTTCCTTATTCCTTATGCACCTCCTCAGTTTGGTTACATGATATCCAAGCAAGTAACTTAACTTCTCTATTTCTGGGTGTCTTTATAAGATTTGGGTGGCAATAATAATACTTTTCTCATCTAATTGTCATAAGGATTAAATGAGTTACCAATTGTAAACTACTTAGAACAGTGCCTATAACATATTAAGCACTTTGTATGTAATTAACAACTAAAGAACAGTAAGGGTGCAGTTGCAAAAGATTAGACAGAATGGCCTCCAATAAATATATATTATATAATATAAATAAGACATGGAATTTTCCAGGACAATGTAGTTTTTTTATTTGTACTGCCTCAGTGCCCAAACTTTCCTCATTTCCATGCCATCAGAATTGATTTTACTGTATTTTGAATCTACTCACACCATGAAATGCTGATGATAATCTAAAACATGAGCCCTCAGATCACCAGACATGATGAAAACTGTCCACCAAGAATAATGATAGAATTCCCAAGTGAACAAGTTAAAGATGCTGCTGGTAACAATATCTGAGAAGTATTTACTAAACACAGTCAAGGCAAAGACTTAGAGAATAAGGTTTCTAGATTACTATTTTAAGTTTATAGTAGATAGATAGATACATACATACATACATCATACATACATAATGCATGCATTCCTTTCTCATGAGGCTCTGCAAAAAAGTAAAAAAAGAAGAAACAGGTATAGTACCTTATGAATCCCAAATGTAATGATTCATTTCCTTAAGGAAATAAGGGAAGACTGCTCCTGGACATTTCCCTTAGGTCACTGACAGGCATCCCACACCCATCTTCCTCCAGCAGAAAACAACTGATTCATATTAATAGCCTTTTAAATAGCCTCCAGCCTCGCACAAGGAAAATACTTCCAAGAACTGCTGAATTATCCTTTACTAATATGTCATTCCTTCAAATATTCTATAAAACTGCTTTAAGATCTGTTTTCCTCTAAAGTATAATTAAATTCATTCTTTTTATTGTAAAGAAAAATATTTTCATGCTTAATTATATAGGAAAAAAAAGAAGTTTAATAAAGTTTCATTGTTTGCATGTAAGAAATTGATTGACAATGAGGTTGGAATCTGGATAACAACAAAATCTCCAAAAGCCCCTTTCCTCAGTACTTTAGATACTTAAAATATTTTATGTAGATAGATATAGATATAGATGGTAATTATATATATAGATACATATATAGATTAATATAGATGTGAACATCTTAGATAGGTATTTAGATAGATAGATGATAGATTGATACATAGATAGATCTATTTTCAATCTTCTTGCTGTCAAAGTGTTACTATTAACATGGAGGCAGCCTCATGCTCAGCTATCATCAGAGACATGAGCAGCCACTCTATGTATCCACTTTAGTATATTTAATAAAATCTGAGGTTGAAATACTTCACACAACGAAATGATGTTACAGAAATTTTTATCAATAAGTAGATTGGGACCCTGGCCAGGTTGCACAGTTGGTAGAGAGTCATTTCATACACCGAAGGTTGCAGGTTCAAGCCCCCAGTCATAGCACTCATAGGGGGCAACCGATCTATGTCTATCACATGAATGTGATGTTCCCTCTTCTCTCTCTCTCTCTCTCTCTCTCTCTCTCTCCTGTCCCTCTCTAAAATCAATAAAACATATCCTCAGGTGAGGATCAAAAATAAGTGGATTTGGTAAGAAATATTAAGGGATTCATCTAAGTATAAAAAATCACTTGAGAATCATCCTTGCTGCTAATGGCCATCTGAGTAAAATACTGCCTCTCCTCCATTATATTTTTGGAGAGAGAGTTGTTATTCTCAACTACATAGTCATTTTTCAGAGAACAATATTAAATGCATCTGCTCTCGACCCCTCCCTCCATCATATCAGTTTACTGATATTCAGAGAAAGAGAAAGAATGTATAATAAATGAGTACTTTATTATTGTATAGCAAAACCTGACATGGTTGTTATTTTTTAAAAATACCTACATGGAAATTTTATTTTGAGGGAATGACATTGTTCTTTTGTGAAATCAAAGTTTCTGAGTAAATCAAAAGATACAGATTGCAAAGAATACAGTGGAGGCACCTAATCACGTCTGAAAGTACAAGTCTTGGATAGGTAGACACCACTATATCCTGGGACATTGACGATTTTCTTTCATCATTTACTTTAACTACTATTGAGCTCGGCTTACTTGATCTTAAGTAATACTACAAATCAAATGAGAAGTATAAACAGATTACAGAAGTCAAAAGAAGTCAGAAGACTTCTTGCATTGTTTTTACATATTTTCCTAGGTGATGTTGTTTCTACATTAGATTAATAAATGAAAGAAACAGCTTGATTTACTGACAAGCTAGTTTTTTCTTTCTGTCTCAGATGAGGTCTTAATATTTCATCCTTCACAATTGTAAGGGAGAAGAAACTCTCATTTCCCTGTCTTTGCAGCCACCTTGTCATCTCATGATGCCAAAGGGTGCTCCTTACCAACCTCCTAGCCAATGTCAGAGCTTCTGAATACATCCACAAAAGAGCATGCAAGCATGATACTAACTTTCCACTTCTACAGCTAGATAGCTCTATGTGGGGTCAGGGAAAGGCAAAGAATTCCAGTAGTGAAACTATAAAAAGAATACAGTTCACATTCCTGACATCACTGAGTTTATATGAAAATAACCAAGAAGAAACTGGAGAATAAGAAAGATGATAGAGGGAACTCAAATCATAGCATCATTGCCCCCAATGACTAATAAAATGAGTATAAAGCAACAAATCATAAAGAGAGAAATTCGTAGTGGTAACCAAGAAGAAGAGGACACAACCTCATTCCAAAAAATTAATGAAGATTCTGGTACTTTTATCCAGCCTTCGCATCATGCCCAAAACACACTGTCTCACCCACATATGTACACACCACTTTCAGAATTAACACCAAGAAAGATGAATGACTGAGTGATCAACTCTGAGCCTTCCCATCATTAAACTTGAAATTGGAAAGAAGTGAACTAAGGAAATAAGTAGACATTCCTGGAAAAAGTTTTTAAAAAATAATGAAGAGTAGGAACTTTTACATAAGACACAAGATTTTAGCAGAGAAAAGAAAATTCTGACATTTTCCAGTATTCCTCGCAGAAATGTGGTAACAACTAGAAGCCCAGAGTCATTCATCTCTTAAAAATAATAGGTATCTTAAATCCTGCTAGAGGATATTTGCCAGAATCTTAGAAGTAAGAACAGAATACCAAATGGAGCTGCTCCCATGCACTTAGACTGCAAAAACAGGATAAAACCCCCCTCTGACTGGAGCTCAGCAGGAAGGCAAACAGTCTCACATAGGTATGGAAGTACTTACCATCAAGGAAAATTGTTTTCAAGATGGAGTAAGTTGAAGGGCTGACCACCTTGAATATGAGCAAATGAAAAGTCATACAGCACAGCAATGTGGAAGCTGTAATAAAGAGTATAGTGCGGAAGGAAGAAAGGAGGAAAGAAATGAAGACAGAGAAAGAGAAATAAAAGAAGAAATATAATAAGCAATAAAAAGGAAACAAAATAAGGAGCTCATTTTGGATGAGAACATAATGAAATGATCAGAAGAAAGTGAAAAGACAAGAAAATAAGAACACAAATTCAAAAATGTAAGACTACGTGGTCAGATTAAAAGGTACTTATTATCTGAAAAGGAAGGGCTTAGGAAATAAAACAGGAATTAAAACAGCTGTTTGAGAGAACTACATTACAGTCCCATAATAGAACAAACAATAGATGAAAATCGGATCACTTTTCCAAAAGAAGAACTTGTGCTAATCAGAGCGTACAGAGAAAAGAGAAAGACTAAAGAAATCAGAGCCATAGCTTTATCTGGCTGATCAAGAGGTTCTGTGCCTTCAAAAAAGAAATGCTGAACATCTTTGAAAATCAAAAATATGCTCGAATTTTAGAACATGCTTTTATATCTACTTCGAAAATACAAAGCTTTGTTAACATCCCGTATCTCATTGCACCGTCACTAATAATCTCATGAGGTTAGATATACCTTTTTCCTACTTAGTAGGTAATTAAACTGAGACACAGAGGAATTGGCCTGCACAAGACCAAATGTGAAGGAAGTTAAGGAAAAAGAAATAGCTTAGATGTTCTTGACGTGGAGCCTCCATTCCCTCCTTCGTTCTGATTGATTGGAAATGACCAGTGAAGGGAAAGAGCAGTGGTGAGGGGGAAGAAAAGTAAGTGTAAAATCTTAAAAGCTGGATTAGAGTATGGTCATTTATTTGTCATTTTTCAATGTCCATCTTTGTCCCAGATCATGAGCAGCTTCATATCATTTATACCAAATGACATCTCCAGAGACTGGATGAAAATAACTCAAATTGGATGAAATGCAGCAATAGCTCCTATAGGGACCAATTACAAATAAACAGCCTCATTAAAGCTGTAAGTGCTTATAAAGTACATCAGAGCAGGAACAGCCAAGAGTGAAGCACAGGTGTACACAGTTACGACCAATATTTAGCACCATTTAAATTTGGAATATAATTCAGAGTATTTATGGGAAAACTGAGGCATATGAGGATTTCCCAGCCAAATAATGATGGAAGAAATAGCAGGGCAAGACTGCAACTTCTACTGTGTACTGCATTCTGTTCTAATTTGCCTTCTCTCTCTTTCCTTCTCTCTCCCCACACCCCATTTTTCCATTCCTATTAGAAACTATCTACTGCTTTCTGTGATTCACTGGTGTGCCCTACATTGGCCTTCCTCCTTTGAAAAGTTATTCCATGAGTTCATACCTTCTTTATGTTCTTTCTTCCTCCTCAATTTTCAGAACTAAGTTTCAGTAACATGACTAAAACCATATTGACCAACACATGTCTTACAGTGAAAATGCTTTTAATAAAATGAATACTGTAAAGAGAGAAGAAAAATGAGGAATAGTTATGTGGGGGTGACAGGGCAAAAAGTATGATTATAAAAACACCTAGAATTATAATTCCCATGTTCATTTTTTAATTCTAGAAAACTGAATTTAGTATGACTGGTTAATTCCTACCACACCCTGAATACAAGATAAAATTGTCATCAATATGAGTTAATGCACTTTATATTGAGACTAAAATGGAATGCAACTAGAAGAATTAATTCTAATGGCTTCAAAGTCAGTAGTAAGTAGCTCTATAAATAAAAATGATGTCTAAGGGAAAAGTTAATTTATTCTTAAATTAAATTTACAAACTGAATTTACTGACTGATCCTGATATTTGCATTAAAGTAAAAAGCTATCATAGAATAAATTATTTGAAAATCACATCACTAGTTTACCTAGAACCTAGTCAAAAGTGACTTAAATTGTTGAAAACTGAAAATATATGTTGTCTGTATGTGTGACTTTAGTTAAAATATTAACACTCTAGGTGACAGTTTCCTCATCTATAAGATGAATATAATATAGACTAAAATAGGTTCTTTTCCTTTGGGAACAGCAAATCTTTTTAAAGAAACTGTATATGGGCTTTGGCCTTGAAACAATTTCTGTATGTCTCATAATTTTATGCAAAAGTATGTACAGGTTCCTGTGTGCATTATTCTGGAGAGAAACTCAGTAAGTTCATGTACTCTTTGTAAAGCAGACTGCATATTTACTTGCCTCTCTAATATTCTACTAATGCCGTGATGGCCTTTCAGTGGTTTATTAACTTGAGTGCATAATAATAATCTATGAAGTCTGTTGAAAATATGGATCATGATGGCTGGGGTCAAGCCTATGTAATAAACACTGTTATATGTCACAGACCCCATCACAATGTAGATGTGATAACCAAAAAGTTGTTCAAAGCTTTCAAAGAGAAAAAACAAAATATGATTTTATTGTCTGTGCTGATTAGTATTACCAGGTTTCTAAGAATCAAAGGCCTTTCAATTTCCTGGTTGATATGTGACTCTCAATCAGATGGCTCTGCTCTCTATACTTTTACAAGCAAGGAAAAGAATAGAGGTGAAGTTGAGCTGAGTAGATTAAGGCCATGTAGAATGCCTGACACAAAGTTTAGACATATAGGAGAGCAAACCATGAGTTACAATAGGTCGGAGTTCCATGTGCCGCACCACTCTGCCTCTGCATTGATGCAGTCGTGCTAGTTCTGTTCTTTGGTATGACTCTAACTCGCAATGATCCAACTTTCTTCTTATTGAGGGGGTCATTTTCTGCATTGCTTTTAATTCCAGAGAGGTTTACATATGAAAGGAACTCTGAAAGCAATCAAGTCACTATGGAATCAAAGCCATTACTTAATTTTTTTTTTTTATTCCATTGCTTACCCTGGCTACAAGGCCATGCCCTTTGAAGTCAGTGAAGCAATCTGGAGAATTTTCAGAGCGCTATGAGACAACACTGGTTATATTATACATTCCTAGTTATTGCTGATAAGAAATGTTACTTTCTATAATACTTTGTCTAGATGAGGCTATTAGCTAAAAGCTAAGGAGAATGACTGCAACACAACAGAAAATTCATGTAAATTACTTTTTAAACACTACTGCCAGGTTGAAAAATGAGGAATTTAACAAACCATAAATATTCTCTTGAAGCCCTATACATTAAGTTGTAGAAAATTAGGACATTTTCTTCAAAAAATAAAATAAATAAACTCCTGTCCTCTATCCCTAGTCCTAGAAAGCAATCATATGTCAAATAAAGAACAAATCCGGACTTAGTAAGAAGAGACTTTATTCCAAAGGATAACAGCTGAGCGGTAAAGAGACTATTGCAGTAGGGGAAAGAAGACTATTGGAGTAGAGGGGAAGTGCAGACTGTAAGATCAGCAAACCTCTCAGGGATTAGTCAAAAAGATCTCGTTTCCAGAGAGGGGCGAGTGAGAAAAAGCACTGGGATGTAAGGAACTGGGATGCGGGGCTGGTGTGATAGGTTAGCACAGCTGCGAATGTTTTACCCCAGGTCAGGCTACTCTCAGGCCCGGCTTTTAAGAAGAGGCTGCACATTCCTTCAGGCTGAGGGTGGGCCAAAGGGGAGAGGAGGGCTTAGGGGAATCTAAATGGTCCATGGAGACAAATAGATCATCTAATCTTTTACGAGACAAAGAACAGGAATTGGATGGGTCTGTGTCTGGCCACGTCACAGATAAACGAAGGGCATCCATAAGTTTATGGGGAAGAGTCGTTCCTTGCAGTAAGTTGTACCCTAGAATGCAAAACATCAGGGGATTTCCTACCCTATTCTTTTCCAGGCTTAGAGGACTCTGATAAAAGTCCACATTGTTACGGGTTTTCCAAATGTCCCCACAAAATACCGCAGGCACTTTGTACTTCTACCTCATTCAGTATCCTTCATAGACAGAAACAGATCTCTCATTGATTCGGAGAGGCCATCCTCCTGAGGATGGGGTGGAGCCGTGGAACAGGAGGTTCAGATGTGATGGGTAAGTGCAGAGTAGAAAAGGCTGCTCTCACCTGTGGGAATGCTGAAGCGGGAAACTGAACTGCAAAGGGGCTATCCAGAGATGTCTGTTGTCTCATCACTGAAACATATGTTTTGTCAAGGCCACTGAATACAGATATGGTTTCTCCCTGAGAATGTGGCAGGAAAAGATGACTCTGGCAGCCAAATTTAGACTCACGGAATCTTATATCTGGACTATTAATTGAACTCAGAGTAAAGATTTTTTCTATAAAAGAAATTGCTATTGCTTAGTATGCTGGGCTGCCAGACATGAAGCCATCATTCATATCTAATTTTAGACCTTTAGGAGTAACAACTCCTTGGCTACTTTCAAAGTTTATATATGACTTAATGCTTCTAAATCAAATTTAGCACTCTTAATAAGTAGATTCTTAAGCATTTCCATTTAATAAGTGATCTAAATTCAATAATCATTTTTAAAATGTCTCTGTACCTTCTCTTACCCCCCTTCCTCATCACCATCAATATTTAAAACATAAATGACACAAGCTTCAGAGAGACTGGACTATTTCCACCAGCTGTGTGCCATATGCCCACACTATTTTCTGGCTGCTTTTCTCTGCTTCCTCCATGGGAACTCTGATAAACCTCAAAGTGTAGGTGCACACTTGTCCACGGGTGGAAATGGAGTTCCTCTATTGGACTTCACAAAGAGTCATGGAGTTTTATAAGACAGCAATGGGAAGACAGATTGAAGCAAGTCTCCAAGAGGCCAGAATAGGTAGACTTGCAACTCTTTCTATATCAAGACTAAGTAGACCTCTGCCTTAGGCCTGGTGCTTTTATTTCAGTGATTCCCATGAGTGGGGGAAACAGATAGGTATTTTAAGAGCTTACGCTAAGGAGTAAGAGACATAAAATAATTAAATCTATTTGCATGGTGCCATATAGAACTGTTATGATTTTAATCATCACTCTATTTATTTAGTCACAGATTTTTTTAAAGAAAGTATCCTCTGTAATTAGCCCTTAAATTTTAAGCTGCACTTTGTGATTAATATTTCTGATTCAGTGTGCTCCTACTATCTATTTAAACATGAATCTAATTTACAAAGATATTGATTTAAAAGGAAAAATACCTAGAGTACAATGCGATGTGCACAAGAAACACAGCCCTAGAGTTTAGCCAGGGATTAGGGCATAATGATGGAGTGTAATAATTTTACATGTATTGCCACATGTTAAGGGCATATATGACTAGGATGATAAAACAGTATAAGTAGATACTAATATGTTATTATTTAAGCTAATAAGTCTCAAATATAATGTTTGTCAATAATGGTTCATAGAATTTTTATGACTTATACCACTGAAATATACATCAAACATATGTCTGAAATAAAACTATAAACAAATATAATTATATATCTAATTGGTTTAAGCTGCAGACGTCAGTAGAAAATGATGTATATACATTCATGCCAAAGAAGAAGAGGAAGAACAGGCTAGTGCACCTGTTTTGTCTGGGCTTGACGGCCAGCTTCACCACTCACCTTGGACAAGCTGTTCTCTACCTCATTTCCTCAATTGTACTGTGAATACTAAAATAGTATTAAGTTCCAAGTTTGTTCTAACAATAAAGTGAGCTAATTAATTATTATAAAGCTCATAGAAAAAACCCTGGCATATCTTTAGACACTCAATAAATGTTAGCTATAATAGGGCACATGACCTTAGTGAAGACTCATTTTTCTGTGTTCTAAACTAATCAGGTTTTTATTATCACACAGTCTTTACCATGGAATGGTCACTGCTAACTGATTGAAGACAGGGGCTGTGCTAAGTGTCACACACTCACATAAACACACATGTATAACCTTGAAATCCTATTTGTTATTTTTCACATCCAAGGGTTTATAATTACTGTGATTATGCCTATGATACCAAACAGGAGAGACAGAATTGCAGAGCAACTTCTCCAAGATCACAGACCATTTAAACAAAGGGGGAAAAAGCACTACTTAAAAATCAACAAAACCTGGACTCTCATTCAAAGTATGTCATTTACTACTTGTGTTATCTAAAGGAAATTAAGAGTTTGAGCTTGTTTCTTCCCTGTAAAATGGCAATAACACTGTGTACCTCTTCCTCATTCTTGAATTAGTGGAGAGAATCAAATGATGCGATAATGATGAAAACAGCCCATAAAGTGGAATAGGAATAATTGAAGATTTCTCAGCATGTAGTATACGGGTCTCTTTAAAAGTGCTTTAGGTCCCCATGCTGTTGCACATCTGCTTAATTTAGCATGGAACCTGGTTTTCCTTTGATACACAACTCCATTATCCCCTCCAGGAATGCCTGAAGGACACAAGGACCTTATTTATAATTTTAGCTGATGTCTTAAAGTGAAAGCATGGGGCTTCTCCTCTCTGCCTGAGGTCACCAGGTTGCCAGGGGATGTTAACAACTGCCTGTGGTTGCTATAGGCACTCATTTGAAATGATAAACTCCAGTAAATTTCTCCTTCTCTGGCCCAAAGATAAATTTGCTTTGCTTCTCAAAACTGCTTGGGAGGAGCTTCTCAAAATGGAGCTCCTGAGATCCTAATGACACGATTTTTCTTACAGAACACAACCATCTCCTCAAAGTAGAGACTGCCGGAAACACGGATGTAGGGTCTAAGGCTAACCCCCACCTCACATTCTTATTCCAAGAGCCATTAAGTCCTCTAAAACCTAGGCCGTGTTACTACCCATCCTTAACCCCACCTGCCCAGAATTCTCCTAGAGTGTCTGTATACCCAGGAGTCTCACTGTGTCTGGTTTCCTTAAAGTATCCAAACAGGTATGAATCTGTCCAAAAACTTTGACTATGATAGCTGCATACCTTTCAATTTTGCAAACCATGTTTTTAAAATTGTCATTGCTCTTCTGATTACAATAATCTAAAAGAAAAAATTATGCATATTGCTATGGCAACTAATGGACTCATGATTATGATTACATTCTTTGAGTTATTACTTTAAAATAGGAAAAATCTAAAACAAATATACAGAATTTTAGTCATTATCCCAGAAATACATTAAAAGCTATTTTTAGGAGTCTATCAGCAATTAACGGGTATCTGTTATATATTTAATACACTAAGAGATTCAGTGTATTCTTAAAAAGATAAAATTTCTGGAGTTAAAGCACTTGACTGTTTAATAATAATATAGAGAACTTACTTTAAACATGAGAATAAGATAGAAAATATTTTTAAATATATAGATATAAATAATGTGGGCAAGGAAAAGAATTATAGACTACAAAGAAGGCTTCTTGAAGAAGAGGGAATTAAGTTGGCCTTTCTCATTCTTCCTGGATAAACAAGCTGTGTAAACTAGAAACAGAAGGTAAATTTTTTAATCTCATAGAAGTTATTACCACAGAACCTACCCAATTCATCATACTCAGAGGTGAATGCTGAAAGATTTTCCTCTGCCACATCGTTTTGAAGGCCCTTGCTTGTAACATGTAGGATATTCCAGGAAAACAAAATAAAAATGTAAAAATTCAAAACAAAGAAATGATACTGTCATGATTCACTATTATTTTTAAGAAAATAAAAGATAGAATCCATATAGATTGTTACAATTAATAAGTGAGTTTAGCAAGTTTGCTCATTATCATCTTACAATCCAAGTCAGTTTAATTTCTATACAAGAGAAGCAAACATCAAATCTAATTTTATAAATTAAATGTAATCTTAAATTTAACAATAGCCTCTAAATTTTTAAATGCCAAAAAGTAAATCTCCTGGAGGTTATACAAGATCTCTGTGTAGGAAAAAATGAGGCATTGTTGGGAGAAATTAAAGAAGATTTAAATAAGTGAACATCATTGGTTGGAAGACAAAAACACAAAGGTTTCAATTTTTCCCCATTAATCTATGATTCAATGAAATACCAATCAAAATCTCAGTAGATTTATTATTTATGGAAATTAAGAAGTAGGCTCTAAATTTACATGGAATTTTAAAGAATAGGGAGGATGCTTTTAAAAAAGAAAAGGTGAATAACTTGTTCCACTAGAAATAAAATCCTATACTAGGCTCTGGCTGTTGTAGCTCAGTGGATTGAGCGCAGTCTGGCAACCAAAGGGTTCCGGTTCAATTCCCAGTCAGGGCACATGCCTGGGTTGCAGGCCAGGTCCCCATGAGGGCCACGTGAGAGGCAACCACACATTTGCTGTTTCTCTCCCTCTCTTTCTCCCTCCCTTCCCCTCTCTCTAAAAATAAATAAATAAAATCTTTTAAAAAAATCCTATACTAAAATTACTATAATAAAAAAGGGTAGTGTTGGTGCAAGAAAGAACAAATAGACCATTGGATTGGAGAGTCCAGAAGAAGAAACACTCACGGTGACACTGAATTAAGGAAAGATACGACAAGAAACCAAGGGAGAAACAGAGTTTGGCTCAGTGTAAATCCATAAGGAAAAACACTGAAACTTGACATGAGCCATACACAAAATCAATTCCAGATACGGTATTGGTCTAAATTTAAAAGTCAAGGTGATAGAGCTTCTGGAAGATAATATGTACAGGAGAATATATTCCTGATTTGGTATAAGGAAAAATCTGTTCTATAAGTCACAGAAAGTGTTAGCCATGAAGGGGAAATAGGTCTAAACTGGACTACACTACAATGAAGACATCCCATATTTTCAAAAGAAAGCATAAGTAAGTGAAAGGTGAGCCAAAGACCAAACAAAGATTTTTACAGTTATAACTAACAAATACCTGAAATTCTAACAATATGGAGACCCTTTAAAAATTAAAAAGAAAAGGAAACAGAACCCAAGGTGAATAGGCAAAAAACTTTAACAGGTGACATTTGTCTTATCACTATACCCTCGGATATGAGCCCTATTCAAATAGCCACAAACTTATAAAGATTCTCAAGTACACTGATCATACGGAAAGGAAAATTAAAACCCAAGTTGTCTTAAATAAAATATGACTGTCAATATTAAGTGCAGTGACTTGGCAGAGTAATGAAAAAGCTAATAAACTGTTAGCAGGCGTGCAAGTTGAAAAAATCACTTTGGAAAATAGTTTGAAATTACCTACTGAAGTTGGAAAACGACTTACTATTCAGCATTTCCACTTCAAGATATATACAACAAAGGAGTGTGAATAGTTGTGCAGCAAGACACATGTAAGAATGGCACTATTATTGGTAATAGCCAGAAACTGAGGAGGGAAAAGGAGGACCCAAAAAACTACTGCCCACTAGCAGTAAAGGGCATAAGTGAACTGTAGAATACTTGCATTATAAAATATCATATAGCAGTAAATATAAATGAACTATAGCAAAAACATAAATGAAACTTACAAGGGTGATACTGAGCAAAAGGTCTATACATTAATTTATATAAATTTTAAAAACAAGAGAAATAAACAATATTATTTAGGGATGCATGATTATATGGTAAAGCTATAAAAAAGAAGAAGAATGTACATTTCATAACAACCAGGGCAGTGGTTACTTTTGAGGGGAGGGAGGAAGTATGGATTCAGAAGGGGGTAACCAAGGTTTCTGAGATGATGTAGAGTTGAAGATCTTGAACTGAATAGAAGTTACACTGGTACTTCCTTTGTGATAATTTATTGAACCATACAGTTATGTTTTGTGCTCATCTCTCTGCATGCTATATTTTAAAAGTTAACAAATTAGAAAGTTGCTATTTAACTTATTCCTGGAGGGTAACAACGGCCAAATTCTGATCGGCTAGGTGTGGTTTTGGCATTTAATGTCGCTGTCTTTTTTTAAAGGCTTTCACCTAAGTTCTGCTCAGGCTCAGTGAACCCTCACGGCTGTTACTGAACAAAGAACCCTTAGCATGACTTAGAGCCTTGATCCACTGAGGCGGTCAACCTGTCGGTTTTCTTTGATGGAATTAGACAGACAGCTGGACACGGGTCATGCAGCTTCTTAAATGCCAGTTAAGTTATTTATAACTTAATAAATAATAAACTGCAAGTCAATGTTTCTATTTTTCTGCATTTTTCAAATCATAGACCCCCCGCCTGAAATATACATAAGATGTTTACCAGAAATTTAGTTTCTAAATCAATTCAATTATAGTTTTTGGAGGTAGAAACTCAGGAAAATACGTTTTTTAAAAAAACGTTTTATCTAATTCTTATACACACAAAAGATCGTCTCAGTTGCAATGAGCAATGTGATACCATGCAAGACTTTTTATAAATTAAGGAGCAACACGTTCACAGTGATGAGCCACATTGAAAACATTGAGATGTACGTAGAGCTTTTTTTGTCTATTTTTAACTTACAATGAAGCTGAAGAAAACAAGGCTATGCAGAACATTAATCAGCAAGTTTTTTTTCCAATGGCAAGCATTGCTAAGTAAGTTGCCTGTAAATTATTTGTTAATCAGAAATAACTCTGATCAATGGATGGGCAGCATTTTTTAAATACAGAAGGTTGTACTTGAACCACCTGGTCTCCTAAAATAGAAAGTCAGGGTTGAGAAACCTTCCTCCATTTGTGGTGTGTTTCATAGTTAGACGGTAGGCCATCTGGTAACCAGTTATTCCTGTTATTTGTCCAGTGGCTAATGAATGAAGGCATGTGCGAAAGGGTGAGCCTATTATGATTGGGGTGAAGTTAATTATTTCTACAACTAGGTGTATAGAAAAATTTAAATTAAAAATTTTACAAAAATGCTAAAAGTCACATTACTTTCAAGTTTATTTTACAAACCTCACGTGCACGTAGTACTTTATATTTTCCAAGTTCAATATGCAAGTAGCCTCACTGGTAGTGGGTCAACCTACTTCCTCCCAAAATCTGATATTATTTTAGCACCCAGGGCAGGAGGATGTGAAGATAAAAGAATATTAAAAAACAGGTACAATTTCAAAAATGCCCATGGTAGAGCTAAAAGAATAATAGAGGCAAACAAAAAAAGTACTATTGGCTATCTTAACCATTGTCAGCTACAATGGTTCCTCACCAGGAACAATTTCTCCACCCAAAAGACATTGCCAGGTTTAAAGACATTTCTGGTTGTCTGACTTGGAGGAGTGCTACTGGCAACTACTGGGTGGAGGCTAGGGGTGCTGGTACACACCCTACAATGCATGGACCAACCTCCTCCCTGCACCCACGCACACAAATTTACCGTCCAAACGTCAATGGTGCTGAGACTGAGAACTCTGATCAAATGAAACAAATTCAGTCCATAAACAGACTTCAAAAGGAGAAAACTACATAATTTTTTAAAAAGGTATTTGCATGCAAAAGAGGAGTAATTTAATGCAATGCTTTTATGTTAGTTTTAGTGAGAGAGCTGACATACTTCAGTGTGCTAATCTTAGGGTTTTATTCATTTTTATTAAGAATACACATGGTATTTATTAGTTGTTAACTACATGATGGACAGCAGAATAAGAGTTATGAGTGAGCCATGGTGCACCTGAAAACTAAGAGCTGTATCATAAACAAGAAGAGTGGTCACAAGACAACCAGGTAAAGACAGGTTTCCATGGTGGATTGCAAGGCCAATGTTCAACCAAATGTTCATAAGAGAGAGTGGATTGTGCAGAGTAAGTTGTCCTAGGAGGGGAAATCTCTATGACTCCACTAATTACAATGATATATCAATAAGATACAGTGAAGGAAATAACCGTCTGAGGTATCTGTAGCCAAAACTCAATGGATAAGGCAGCAAAAAGGGAGGTACAAGAAAAGAAATGAATTTATAGTCTTGTGAAATAGCATATAAACCTGTAATAGGAGAGGAAGACGTACCACCTAGTGTGAGCTTGGAACTGATTTTTACCACTGGGGTAAAACCAGGTCTTGTTTTCAGATCAAGAATCAACTAGTTAAAAATAGGGACTTAATATATTGGCTTGAGAGAATATTAGTATTTGGGGTTACTATTCAAGGTGATGGATACAAATGCTAATTTTGTAAACCCATGAATCTAGAGTATCAATATCTTTGCAATGGTTTGTGTTAGTTTAACAGTAAGATTTGTAATCATTCAGCAGTTTTGTGTATATTTTATTAAGAGATTAAAGCACTGAAAATATTCCTTAAATTAGATTCTTATTTTTATTGACATTCAGAATTTGCCTAGGGTTTAACCAACTTTTAAATGGTTAAATATTAGATTCGTAAATGCGTATTCTTGTTCATTAGAAATATAACAAGTATATAAAGAGATGGGTCATTTGCTTAGCGACAGAGAAGCTTAATAAACTGAGTGTTAAACCAAGGAAAGGCCGGGGAGAGCACTCCTTCCCACACACGGTGGTCCCCAGACCCTGCAGATGAGAAACAGCAGTAAGGAACAGTCTAGACCTGGCAACCTATGGTCCACAGGTCAAACCTTGCCTGCTGCCTGTATTGTAAAACCTGTGTGCTAGCAGGGCTAAAATATTTTTAAATAGTTGGAAAAACTCAAAATAAGAATAGTATTTTGTGACATTAAATTACATGACAATCAGATTTTAGCATCTAGAAGTGTGTTATTTGGTGTGCCATTAGAACACTGCCATGCTTGCTTGTTGACATACAGCCTGCGATTTTGCACGGTAGTGTAAGAGTAATCCAGTTGTGATAGAGACGTATGCTGACAAAGCCTAAAACGTTTATTATGTGGCCCTTTCCAGAAAGTTTGCTAATTCTTGGGGAGCAGTTATAAGCTTGGGCCCCTTAACAAGACACACTGGGTTTGAATGCCAGGTCTGCATCTACTACCACGATACAGGCAGGTTTTTTAAATTCTGAGGACCCCAGCATCTCCATCTGTGAAATGGTAACAAAATTATTGGCTACATTATAGGACAGCTGTAAAGGGTAAACATAATACATATAGAACACCTCGAAGCATGCCTGGAAGTAAGGAGTCCTTAGTAAAGGTTCTCATGAGCACTGACCAGTATGAGGTTTACTTATTGCTACTTCAGGACTGATGGTAGAGAGGTGCATATGCTATCGACTTGGAAATGTGCAATTTTAAAAGTCAAATATTTATTGAGAGTCATAATTTAAAATTTATATACCTTCTCAATTTCAGGTCCCTGATGCGAAGCCAGTTAAACTTCTCTTGAACTTGCCCCAGGTCACAAGGAGTTGTACCGGGGAGAGTCAGGGTGCGGCAGAAGCACATGAGCTTTGGAATCGCACAGACTTGGGATGAATTGTAAATGTTCCCCTAGTACCGTGGTTTGAAGCAGCTCAGTGTACCTTCATGAGCATTGGTTTTCTCATCGCCATTGTACAAAATATTATACCAGCAACACAGTGCAAATACAGATGCCTGGACCTGCTGAATTTTGGAGAATGAGACCCAGGCATTTCCAATTTTAAAAAGAGGAACGTGAGCCTTAGGTGGACACATGGGCAGGGCTGAGAATCACAAAATTTAAATGTTTATGTGAGGTCTAAATGAAATTGGGTGTCAAACTAACAGAGGACCTGAGCAACTAGTCTGCAAACCTAGTACTTTCTAATATTCTGAATATCACCCATTTATGGGTAATGAAAAACTTGAAGTTGGACTGGTTGTCTTTATCCCAGGAAATTAGAAAGAACCACTTCTGTGCACTAACAACAGATAATAAACACATCTCACATACTGTAGTTCCCCAACCTCTGGAGGGAAAAAAAAAAAACCTCTATCCAATACTGAGAGTATCCTCAAACTCTCCTCATTGAAAAACAAGACTATTTCCAGAACTTACCAAAGAGTGTTAATAATTGATAACATTAGAAGTTTGAATATAAAGGGCACATTCTCTTTAAAGGTGATATTTCTATCAAAATTAAGTCCCTCTCCCCTTAAGTACTGTTGTAAGCTTATTAACACTTTAAAAATCACTGGAGAACCTGTAAGGCAGTGCTTACACAGCCCTGCTCTACTCTAAATGGTTCAACATCAATACAAAGTCTCATTAACCTTATCACTTTCTAGTCCTTGAGCACAATGGGATATGTCAGGCAGCTGCCACTGTCTGTGTGCTCTAATGCATAAACTTAATGGGCTTTGAGAACAAGATTCCAGCAGAGCCACCAGCCATTCAGAGGTACTTTTCAGCTAGCAAATATGTTATTCCGAACCATCCAGCTATTATTGGAATGTATGGAGCCTTTAATTTTGGTTTAATGATGTTTTTGTAAGGGAGACTTTAACAAAATTTAGACCACATTTCAAAAGTCCAAGTAATACAAAAATGGCTCTCATTCCCACACAGCCTAGTGACATTAAACACCGCCATGTGATAATGTTCTCAGCTTCCTCCCAGCTGCTACACAACTGGTTTTGAAAGATAACTTCACCTTGTGGATTCAACTGTGCAAAGTCTAAGGACAAGTTCCAAAATAAACTCATATCTCTTGGAATTATTGTAGAGAAAGAAACCATTTTTAACTGGACTTAATAGCCAGAGATGTCTAAAAGTATTTTTTAATAACTAAATAAAAATTAAAAAATAGAATAAAAACTGAAAAATAGATACAAACAATGAAGGAATAAATGAAGATAAAATAAAATCTTTTGATGTTATTATTCTTAGCTGATCTCACAGATAACTGCTCAAAGTAATAGGAGCCACAAGTGTTGGGTAATTATAGCATACAGATACATTAAAACAATGACAGGAAAGTTATTTGTATTTCTTATGCAGAGGGACAGGAGGGATTTGGCATCCTTCTGCATGCCTCTTATCTTCAGGTTCACAATGTGCATATTACTAGTGAAGTTAATTTTGCTCACCTGGGTCAGGAGGTGTCTGCCATGTTCCTCCTCCAAAAAATTGCTATTTACCCTTTGTAATTAATAATTGTCTTCTGGGGAGATACTTTCAGATAGTGCAAATCCTCTTTCTCTTTATACTTTGGCCCACCAGTTTTAGCATCTACCAAAATCCTCAATTAATACCTGGTGTTTGCCTAATGGTTATTTTCTATTTTCACTATTCCTTTTACATTCGTTCATTGGAATTCTATTGCAAGAAAAAGAAGTCCCTGGGGTGGGGGCTGCGTGGAGGGAGATGAAGGGGGAAAATGGGGAACATACGTAATAATGTCAACAAAAAAAGAAAAAAATGAATGAGTGTAAAAATGGGTCAAAAAATGTTGAGAGCAAAATCATCTAAATACTAGAATATGAAGAGGAAGAGGAATAATAATAATATTAAGAAGAAGAAGGAAGAGGATGGTGGAGAAGGAGGAGGAGGAGAAGGAAAGGAAAAGGAGAAAAGAACCACCACACACAAAAACATCAAAGCTTGTCTCCAGCCCCAGGGACGCCTCTCTGACTCCGATATCCAACTGCCTACTCAACTTCATCACCAGGGTGTCAAGTCAGTGTCTCAGACTTTAGAGGTCTACAGCTGAACCCCTATTATGTTTCCCAGACCTGCTCCTCATACAATCTCCCCCATCTCAGTAACTCCATTCTTTTAGTAGATGAGACCAAAATTTGTAAAGTTAGTCTCTTTTGTTCACACTCTCTCCTTAATATCCTGAAGGGCAGTTAAATGTTCCTGTCAAAAACTGTCAGATTGTGTTACACCCCTGCCATTCATTATAGTAGTTGTGTTCATATTTATCTTGATAGTTTCAACAAGAGGTCTCTGAGTGTAAGGTCATGCTTTATTCACATTTGTGTGGCCAGATCCTAGCATAGAACTTGGTATTTAATAAGTAAGATGTATTGATGTTCGATCCTCCTTTTGTGACTTTCTTTTTATTTTGTGGAAAGAAAATAAGCAATAAAACATAAATGTTCAAAGCTCCCACCACCATGGAGTACAGGAAAGTTGAATGAACGCAAGCTCCCGGTGCTGTGCAGATGACATACACACCACACGGTGAAAAGATCGAATCTGTTCTTTCCTCTGTTGCATACCTGTGACTACTATGGCCAATTCCTACATCTCACTACCGGCCTTTCTGATGTCATTCCATTTCTCCTATCAAAAAACAAATCGAAAAGAGAGATACAGATAGGAACAAGAGAGAAAAGCAGAACAGGGATAAAGTAAGGAAAGAAAGAAGGAAGAGAAGTCAGTGCAGAGGAGGAAGCAGGAAAAGCTGAATCTGTGGGACATTGCACAGGCAGCTACACCACACAGCTTTGCAGAAACAAGAATTCAGTGAGCAGTTGACTCTACAGGGTGATCACATTTAAACTGAGACGCGGGGAAGGAATCAAAGGGAGCTGTACCACAGGGAAGAGAAATACTATAAAACACAGAGATTAATTCACACCTTTTGGTTTCACAAAATCTTAAATATTGAGAGGCATAAATTTTTGATGCATGTTTCTCAAGTTTGAGTGAATGAATGGTGATGGTTTGATCAAGACTGTCACATTTTTCTTTTCTGCATGCTAACTTGTTCTGTTTTGAAATATTACTCTTTTAAATTCCTGCTTTTCTAAAAAGTAAGCTAAAATGTTCATTTGATTGATGTTTCATTTGGGAAGGGCTTAAGGGACACCAAAAGCTTGTTTTAAGAAAGATCATTTTATTCATTAGTCTTTTATTTTCATTATTTTGATCTATAAAACTTTTTCACATTAAATATTTAGCCAGTGACCTTGAAAAGAGACCCAACTTCAACTCAAATGTCAGCAGAAACAAATGCCAGTTTTTATGGAAATTTTGCTTATGAATTTTAAATGTGAGAATACTGTTCTTTGGTTTTTAAAAATATTCCATTCTCTTTTCAGTTGTTTAAATTACTTAAATTCAGACAGAGAGATCTTATGAATATTGATCATCAAAATTTTATCACTTGGCAATACTAAAATAATTTCTAAAACTAATCTGTGACATTTAACAAAAATGTTTCAGGTGCACTCTGTGTTTTTATCATATTCTCTTTTGGGATTATTTTCAACATTGTTTTATTAACAGTTAAAATTATTTAATAACTGGTGCTATAGGGAGTGACTTTAGATTGAGAACATATATCTAGGTTAAAAAAATTATCTCAAATTGGCAGAACTAGAAGAATAGAAAGAACAACTTTGGTCATAAAATTATTATAGAAGTATAAAATAAAGTTGTGTAGTCATCAGCTAATTTAAAATTAGAATGTATTATAATTAATAAATTCAAATATTTCTTTTGATTTTGTTATAAGAAAGACATTGCTTCTATCTCTTTCCAAGTCCCTTCCTCTGCCCCTGCTAAAATATGAAGAGTAAAGAAGTATTATATGAATTGGTACTGTGGATTTCAAACTAATAGTTTCTATTAGTTTCTATTAGTCACTTGAGAATATTTAGAATTTTACTACAATATTAAAGAAACCAAAGTATCAAAAACCTTTAAACAGTGCGACTATAATAAGAGCTATAATAATAAAATACAGTGTTTATGTGTCAGACAATATGCTAAGTCATTTTACATGCATTATCTTATTGGAATATTACAATAACTCTATGCAATAAGTAGTACAGAATAGAATGAAGACTTAGAGAACTCTACATGTAACGTTGTCAGTAACGATCAGTAACATGTCAACAGTTAGTTACTGATCTGGGATTTGAATTCCAGTTTGTCTGATACCAGCAGCTAAGCTTTTGACCAGCGTGGTAGATGGTGTTATCACCAAAACACCTGCTGCTCTTCTTACAGGGCCCCTGGCTATGGAGGACTATACCTTCCTACCTCACCAACTTCAGGCTTTATCATGCAACTGGCTTTGGCAAATGAAAGATAAAAATTGACACATGCCACTGCCAAACAGAAGTTTTATAAGCTGTCACAGGGTTCTCCACCTTCTTGTTTTCCCCTTTCCCTGGAGCCTGGAAGTGTCCCCAGGGGAGCTGTTTCTCCAGTCTAGGCCTCAGGCAATGGCAACACCGAGCAGTGCCCCTAAGCAGGTGATGAACAGGCAACTAAATAGTCATTGTTCTGTGCCGATGAGACCTCCCGGTCAGTTTTTGTTATAGCACAATTGAGCAGGGCTTGACTGAAATCAACACTGTTCTGTTGACGTCTCTATTTGCTTACTCCTCCCTCTACAGAGAGAAATTTATTTGTAATGAAAATATTTTCCTTTGCTGCAAATAAACTAGAATCAAAATTTCCTTCCCTGAAAAATATTCCAAATACATCATAAAGTGCTTTGTTAAACTCTGTAAATCCACAACATAATTAAATTATGAGGACATGAGAATTATAAAATGCCGACTCTGGTTGCATGCCGCATGACAGGCATATCAAATAGAAAAGCAAACACTTTCCACAGATTATTTTCCATTACCCACTGTTAATAAGACCTCTCTTGATACTGGCTAAACTACTGAAGCTCTGTCTGCAAGTACATTTTACAACAGAATCTGTTGATAAGTTCAGCTCCAAGGACTACTTTATCTTCAGTAAAATTTTATTTCTCTCCCACTCCTAACTCCATCCTTAAAATGGTACTTACACCCACCGCCACCTGACGCCTTTATTGTAAAGACTACAGAGTGATTCATCTCGTTTTTAATCTTTTGCCCTTTTCAGTGGATAGTAGAACCACAGGAATTAGTAATGAAAACAATCAATTTCTTTTTCACTTATGTTTTTATACCCGTGGTCAGCATCTTCCCAGCAATGTACTTGAATAAAAAAGGATAGGTAAGCTAAATCCCTCGACTATAGATAAGCAGCATCCTCCATGTTCTTTACTTAGAAAGGGGTGATCATGTACCTTACTAAGAAAGTTTACCTGATAGATGTCACCTTATTTTAAATTCAGTCTCTTTGGCTCAGCCTGTGTCCATAGATTGTTATTTGGGTTGAAATTTGTTAAAAAACAAGATAAGCAACCACAAATTTCTCATTTGCAACCATTTGTGTGTATGGGAAGTGACTTACTGATTTTCTA
Organism: Micronycteris hirsuta; assembly: GCA_004026765.1. Classification (NCBI taxonomy): domain Eukaryota; kingdom Metazoa; phylum Chordata; class Mammalia; order Chiroptera; family Phyllostomidae; genus Micronycteris; species Micronycteris hirsuta. The sequence continues at coordinate 117,743 of PVJI01002009.1, read as the reverse complement.
ACTGAACAGTCATTGCTCAGTCTTCATCAGACCTGCCCTGCTACTGACACTGTCCAGGCCCTGACCCACCTGAACCACTTTAGACAAGGTGCTGCATCTGCGATTAGAGCAGCCATACATCCAATGCCTGTACGATGACCGAATGGAGACGTTAGGCACAATGTAAATACATTTTAGTGATTACTGTAGCTTCTTCTTTATGGGTTAAGCCTAGCCAAAGCAGTTTGTCACCTCCTGAGCCATGGCCTCTGGCCCCAATACCAATGTCTTGGCAGATGTTTTTAATGAAGTTGAAACCAATATCAGTAAGGTCTAGTTAACACAGGTAACTTAAGTTATATGCATCCCTTGGATCAGCAGATTTTTGACATTTTTCAAGAACTATTTTGTGGTTAAAGGTAAACATATTTTAGGAAATTTCATCAGAAGGAATATAAATTACAGTAATTAAAAAGGAAGTTAGTACATATTCTGATCATCTACTCATTTTATAGGTCGTAATGTGAAATGGAATATTGAGTCTTCCCTGCAACTTTATCTTCTACTCTACTGTTCATCTTACTCAATGTTTTTTTAAAAAATCTATCCAGACCAATGCTGTCCAATATAGCTTTCTGTAATGATGGAAATGTTCTATAATTTTGCATAATCTAATATACAGCCACTAGTTACATGTGCCAAAGGAACACTTGAAGTCTGGCAAGTAAAACTGAGAAAATGACTTTTTAAGCTATATTTAATTTTAATTGACTTAAATATCTACATGTGCTTAGTGATTATCACATCAGACAGTCATGTCTAGATCAGGTATGCCTTAAATACTTAGAATCATGCAACTTTAGTGTGAAAAGCATTTTGCAGAGAATCTAACCTAAGCTCTCTGTTCAGTTATTCACCTGTTGGAGAGATGGTTTCTGATGTTATGTTTGGAAAGACTCTGCTGTCAACTATGGTCACTTGCTCCATCTATTTACTGCAGGTGAGGCCACAAGTACAATAGCTTTGGGTTCCATTCTTGCTAAATTTAAAACTGCATTTGTCAAACATTAAATAGTTCAATCTACTTTTTATTACTTGATTTAAAATTTTTGTAAGTAAATCATATTATTAAAATGATGAATGATAAACATCTTCTCAGAATACTACAAATCATCTGGATTAGAGGTGCTTGCCCTTAGAACTCACATAGAAGTAAATACAGAAAACGAAGTTGTGTGTCCATATCTATTTGGGGGAAAATGAAAGCAGAAAACATTATTTCCATGGAAGCATTGAGAATATTCTTTCTTTTTTGCTAGAAATCATGCCTTAATTACCTTTGCCTCTTCAGTCCTGACCACAGTGATTTCAATTTGGGAGATGATCAATAATTGTCATATGGACTTACTGAACTTAAGTAATTGCATTGAGGAAGTTGAATTACATTCCAATGATTTGTACCTTGCCCACGACAGAGGGACCAGTGAGTTCATTATTTCACTGGTTCTTGATTCTGGTTTTATATCAGGATCACCTGGGATACTCAAAAAATGTCAGAAAGCCTGGAAGCCAACACATTTGTAGCTTTAAAGCTTCCTACATGATTCTAATGAGAAGTCAGTCTTGGGAAAAATGATTTGTTTAATAAATAATGGTAATAAGGCAAAATTCAGATATATTTCAAAGTCAGATACATTTCAAAGTTCAGATATATTTTGAAGTCTAATCTATGATCTTAGAATACACCTAAGAACACTGTAACTGAACTAATGAAAACACATTATCGCCACTAAAAATAGGAAAATAAAGCTCTACTAATTTTTAAAACAATCTAGCAAAAGATAATCAAAAACAAAAGCAGTGAATTCCATTCTCATCAGGGCTTCACATTATCACAGGCATGCCTCAGTGGCTGGGAAACCCTATGTGAAAGAATCAAATTTTAGTGGCATAGAATGGAGGTCCTGAGAGAGAGAGATCGCTCTTGAGACTAAGTTTGGCCCAAAGAACTGGATTTCACAACAGGGCTCTGACAGAATGGGAAAAGGTATGCATTATTGTGGAGCTGGTATCTGAGTAATAATCACACTATCAACTGCTGGACACACTGTCTATCATGAGTCACACCTTGGGCCAAGTCTTATGAAGCCATTTTCCTCCTGATTTCGTAGAGAACTGCTGGGCTTTTCAGTGTCAGGCTTGAAAAGGACTGAACTAGAGAGCCACCAAAATCGGAAGGAATCTATAGTTTGAAGAGGCCAGTTTTGGAGATGGTAATAGAGTTAGAGTGATTTGATTGTTTCAGTGAAGGTCTTTCTTCCATGTCTACTTATCAAAATCCTTTCTACTTATTGAGGACAACTGTAGAAATAAAAAATTCTCAAATACATTAATAAAACTTCAGTTTTAATTTGAAGCTATGGGCCTCAATTTCCAAATGTAGTTGATGAGAAGTTTAAAAAATGTTGATACTGAAAAGCACAAATATAGCCATTGTCCTTTATTTGTAAAGGAAAAAAATAGAAAATATCTACTTACCACTTATCACAAAATTTAAGACTATATTTATACCATATCTATTCATTGAAAAGCTGAGTTTCTGACTTGGTCTCTTTTCCAAAATAAAAGATTTACTGTAATTTACAGATATATTTTAAGAGTCTCCCACCCTAGACCTTAACTTATTACATTGAGGTTTTTTTAAATAAAAAACTATATTTTTGGTAGAAAATTGTATTTGTTCACTTAAAGTCAAAGTAAGTATATTCCCAAAACCTAGCTTAAAATTTTAAATATATGGTGCATAGAATATTTGCTGACTTACTGATTAGATGAAAATAGAAAGAATATCATATGGTACTTAAAATTTAAGGTGACTTAGTAACTCAGGAATATAATTTACATATAAAACATGAGATATTATATGTGTATATGTGTTTTGAGGGCTTGGGATTCAAAGGTTCTTCATTTTGAATGTAAGAAATCATATATATAAAATTTTTTCTAGGAACAAAGTAAACAGATACAGAACAAAAGTTTTACAGAATATGATTATGATCTCTACTGAAACATTTCATGAAGCCCACAGTCAACAGGAAAACTTAAAAGAAATTTGCCAGATATAGACCTCAGAATTCTGAAAATAAAACTAAAGGTTAAAGTTGCTATTTACAATCACTAATCTTTTCATCCTTTATGAAAAGAAAAAATTCTTAAAATATGTTCAATTAGCTTCCTTTCTGACAGTCTGCAGTCCTTGGCATTGGTTCGGATACTGCATACCAAACAGAAGCGTTATTTCCTACAAAGAGAAGTGAATTTAATGAACAATTGTGAGAATTGTGGAATAAATCACTCCATACCCCAGATTCAGGAAACAAACTTAATGACATATATTTAGGTAAATGCATATAATTTTAATTTTAGAACTTCATTATCAATGCAATACAAGATTTTGTGTCTTTGCAACTAAAAATGAGTAAAAATACTTAAAAGGAAACAATAGTTAAATTCTCTAAATGTAGATTAGAAATTACAGGGGTCTATTTAAAACCATGCAAGTGTTTTCATTTTCAGATAATTAAAATAATGCAATCTTTCATGTCTGATGAAAAATAGTATCACTCTATTTGTATTTTGGATTACAGATGGAATAGGAAAGTATATATTTGCCTGAGATCTTCCAAAGAGTAAATGAAGAGTCAAGAATGAAATGTCTCTTATTCCTGGTTCCAAATCTCTTACTTCCTCTGCTTGATGAGATGACAGCCTCCTTCTGCTGAAGAGTAATTACATAACTCTCATCAGTTCAAATAATGGTCTATGAATGCATATATCCTATAATAGCATTTAATAATGCTATTCAAAATAGCATTATCCCAAAACCTATGTTCTTTATTTTGGGGGAAATAACTTATTAGTAAAAGAAAAAAAAAGATCCAGAAAATAATACACTAGTCCTGGCTGGTGCTGTTCAGCGGATTGAGTGCCAGCCTTCAAATCAAAGGGTTGCAGGTTCAATTCCCAGACAGGGCACATGCCTGGGTTGCAGGCCAGGTCTCCAGTAGGGGGCACACAAGAGGCAACCACAATTGATGTTTCTCTTCCTCTCTTTCTCCCTCCCTTCCTCTCTCTAAAATAAATAATAAAATCTTTAAAAAATGAAAATAATACACTAAATTAGACTTTTCTGAATAACCAAATGATTCCAGATGCAGTAAGCACAGACTTGATTAAAGAAAACACTCTAGACTTCAAACCTTCAGTGTTCTTAAATAAACTTCCTGGCAATAAACATTATGCAAATACCAGCAATGAGAGAAAACCACTTCTGGAAACTGTAATGTGCATTTAAGTAAACAGATACTGAACACAGAAATGTGCTTTTCTCATTCTATTAAATGATTTCTTTCTAGAAACTCCAAAGTCAGGATGCTGTTACACCTAAGAACATTGATTGCAATGCCAAATAAACTAATGTACCAAGTGAGATTTTATATGTAACGTACAGATTATAATCTAATAATTTACTGTCGCTTTAAAATATATGTTTTGGATTTTCCTGCTTTTGGAAAAAAATTTAGAAAATGAGCTCTTTGTTGTTTTGGTTTTTCTTTTTGTTTTCTTGGGTAGTAAGTCCCTGTACAAGCCATTCCTCACTCATTAAACACTGAAAGATAGACCCTCCACCTGGAGAAAATAAAGGAGCTACTGAGAAAGCTGAAGTCTTATGGGAAGAATCTCCTATACTAACCATGAAAATTACAGAGGAGATTCTCCCCAAACAAATTACCAGCATGTAAGTGTGTGCTTAGCTCCTCGACTTTCAGTTTTGGCTGAAAGAGCTGTGTTTGGCTTTTGAGTGACAGCTCCATTAAGGAAAATCTTTCCATCTGAAAAAAGAATCCCTTCTTTCTTTTTGAGGCTATAAAAACTGATTGTTCCTCTCAGAATGCAAAGGCAGAATCCTCCTGTCCCCACAGTGAAAGTCAAGTAGTCACAGAGAACAAGCAGGTAAAAAAAAAAAAAAAAAAATTGAAACAGGAAGGTATAATCCTTCTGGAGGTGGTGATTACTGTGTCCATTTGTATTTCGAAAAAAATAAACATTTTCAAGCAGCATATTAATTCTTAAAAAGTTTAATTAAAAATTTTAGGTAAGACAGATATAAATAGAAGTTTCCATAATTCCTTTCAAATCCAAGTGCACCATCTCCACTTCCCAGTTCTTGCGTACCCACCAGGGAGAACTCTGATGAAAATTTCCCTGTAAGGCTAAATGTGCTAAATGTGACTGCCTCTTCTTCTGAGTAAGCCATTCTATTTGGAGACTCTACCCCAAAGGGATGCACAGGCTAATACAGGTATTTTCAAGTTTGGGCCCCAGGTAATGTAACACAACTTACAAATCAGTATTTAACTTCAGGCCACAGACCCAAACAATGATCTACTTTCTTACCTGTCCCAATTCAGGGATTTTTGAGCAGTATATCATCTGTGGCAGACACACATAACGCAACCTTCTTTCTTGTTTTTCACTTATTTTATCTCACTATTTTCCTTTTATTTCTTTTATTTCTTGCTACATTGGGCACAGGAGAGAAAATCATGTTTACTAAATATTCATTTTTCTATATGATGTTTGTGGCGAAGGAAACAACTACTGATCTTCACATCTAATACACTGTAAACTCAAATGGATTTAGGATCGTGGTCTTGTTTCTGACAGGTTTCATATTCTTTATTCTTAAAGTTGATATATTAGTTTTTGAAATATTAAAATATTAGAAAACAGAAAATCTTACAGAAATTTGTTTCTTTTTAATGTATTTACTTCATTCTCTTGAGGAATATTTTATACAAAACAAAGTACATGTAGTTTAAGTATACAGACTGATGTGTTTTGATATTGGATACACAGCAATAAAGATACAGAACTTGTTCCTTGTACCCATCAGCAATAAATATCCACACCCTGCAACCCTGACTCCAGGGAAGCATGGTTTCCTGTTATAGAACTTCACATAAATGAAATTATATACCATTTACTCTTTTGTGTCAGCGCATTTCTCTTAGCACAATGTTTTTGAGATTTATGCACTTCGTTGTTTGCATCTTTATATCCATAGACAGTATTCCATTATGCGTACCACGGTTTGTTTATCCATGCACTTACTGATGGCTATTTGGCTTGTTTCCATTTGGAGGTTAATATGGGTAAAAACTGTTGGTTTCCAATTCTAGGTTGGAATATATGTTGTCATTTCACTTGGGTCAATACCTAGGAGTGAAATGGATGGACTGTATGGTAAGTGTATGCTGCCAGATTATTCTCCATAGGGCTGCACCACATGATCTTCCACCAGCAATGCACGAGAGTTGCAACTGTTCCATGTTCTCTCCAACACGCGGTATTGTCAATCTTTTTACATGCAACCATTCTACTGGCTGTGTACTGCTATCCCATAATGGTTGTACTTTATATCCCCTAATAAATAATGCTGCTAAACATTACTATGTATATAGTAGCACACACATTATTCTTCCTAGAAAGCTAGTAAATACAATCTTAATATATTAACACAAGGATATGGTAATTAACCATAGGAATCAATGTCAAAAAAGATTTTAACCTTCTACTATTTTTCCATAATGCAAGATAATACAGAATTTATTAATTACCTTGTGTTAATAAATCATTTAGATAATAATCAGGTCTGAAATTTGTCTTTCTGATAATTTTTAAAGCTTATATGACCATAAAATTTATTGGCACAAAGTGATTCATAATGTTACCTTTGTTTCTTGTTAATATGTATAAAATCTGGAGCCCTCTCTTTCATTCCTGGTATCGATCATTTATGTCCTCCCTGTTTCGTTTCTCTATCAGTCTAGGTATATCCAGAATGGACCCAAAGATCAATGAAGACTCTGAAGTCTGGGCAGTCAGATTCCAACATCTCCCGGACCTGAACAAAGTCTGGGAATTGTTTAGTTTACAGATTCCTGAACAATCTTTGCCTGCCCACACACTTAATTCTTCTGCGTGTTTTGCTTAGTAAATAGCAACAGGCTCCAGGGGGCCCATATGCAGATTTAGGGAGCTCCGTATCTGCACAACTCCACTCTCTCCGACAGCATGTCCTCTAACCTGCAGCCACCTCAGCCTCCCCGAGCTCTGCCCTCTGTCTCTTGCGCTCAGTTTGAGTTTAGTTAAACTCTGTTTTCCCTTCCTGCGCTATACTCTGCAGAGCGCCTCTCAGCAGAAAGCCGGCCTCATTATAGGACACACCTCATTTGTTTACCTTATTTCAGGGGCCGTGGTTCGTGCCACCTGTTGTCCCACATTTGAACACAGATGTGTCATCTGTTATGTTTGGTTTTGAAAACGTGTATGGGAAAATGGCAAGTCTGGTCTCAATGACCCCATTGAGGCCAGAAACAGAAATCTTCCAGGAATTTTGATCCACCTTATTCTTCCTCAGATAATTTACATAGTATAATTAGACTGTCTTTTGCTTATGTTAGCCCTATGTAAACAAATAATAAAATAAGGCTTAGAGGTTGAAAATAAATAAATAGGAATGTAAGTACCTTACAGAAGTGATTTCTAGAGTTCCTCAATATAGCAAAGTATGTTTAAAATATAATTTTTTAAACTTTCAAGATCACACATTTTCTCTGTTTTAAAAAGTGACTGGATGTAAGTCAATCTAAATATAATATAATTCATCAGAAGTTATTAACCATAAAAGTTTAATAGGGCCTCAAATTTTTAGTTAATGTTCTCCATCTTTATTCACTTTAAAATCCTAAGAATGTCTTCTACAGAAAATGTTTCCTGTGCTTCACTTTATGCTAACAGTACTTTCAAAGGTTACAAATGAAAAGTTCACCAGTTTAATTTTTGATGCTGGACTCTGCTAGACTTCCTAACATTTTCCTTTTACTGCCATACATTTATCATATAGCTTCCTGATAGGTCTCAAAGATTTGAAGCTAATTAGGCAAAAAGAGCCCATTTTCTTTCCGCACTTCCTTGTTCCTTGCCTTTCTGTCTAGGGGAACACTTGCAGCGCTCTTCACCAGCTCCCACCTGAGGCTGCACGCAGAGGACAGGCCCGCCCCCTCTGCTTCTGTGGAAGAGAAGACCATCGCAGAAAATCACACAGCACTCTGATCTCTACACTGCCCACCGCACAGAATATCTCACAGTGCTCAACACTGTTTTGTGTTCCTTTACAAGATGCATAAACAAAAGAGTTACACGTGCAGGAAAAATAATGTATACTCTACGTGCCATACATGCGTAAATGACTTCTGCACTGAGCAGTTGTATTTACAGTGAGCCAATAGCCCCCTGAATTGTGTGTATACGGTGCTTTCTGCTTTCCCTCCTTTGCTTTCTGACCCATGTCCTGCGTGTGGAAAGAGTTTTCTAAAATTTAACTTTTTGATAAGAAGGCTAACTTTAGACTGGGTCTCACAAAAAAAAAAAAAAATACTACCCAAATTCCACTAAAATTATGACTGTCAGATGCTTCTAATATAAAAGTTTTTTTATTTTTTTCAGTTACAGTTTACATTCCATATTGTTTTGCATTCATGTCAGGTGTACAGCACAATGGTGAGACGGTCACCTATCTTACAAAGTGGTCCCCATTCTATTTTCAGTACCCACTCGGCGTCATATCTAACTTTAATATTTTTAAGCACGCCCCTGGGTTAGCACCGCTAAAGGTTTAACCACAAAATCAGTTTTTATCTGTCTAGGAAACCACTGCAGTCTGGGGCATAATTTAAATGAGAAGGCACCGTGTCCAAATGGCAAAGGTAAAAAGATTAGCAAAATTTTCTGATTAAAAATAAGTACTGTGTTTGAAGACTTGTTTTGGTTAATAAATTCTGATTCAGCTATTAAGAAAGGTGATATCTTTAGTAAATGAACTTGACCAGTACAGCTAACATGCTAAATAAAACCTGTTCAACTCCTATATTTTCACTGTGATTTGTAAATAAAAATGTGGGCATATTTTACATATATCTCCACATTTTCATATTCCAAAGTAGTATTTTAAAAAATCTGCAGCATAGAATCAGGCCACTGTGTTTGACAGTGAGCATCTAACACAGTCTAACTGGTAACCAAAAGCAGAGGGGAGCTGACAGCTGCTTCCGTGGTCTCCCTTTCCACAGTACAGCAATAAATTTCAACCTGATGGTGGCATTTGAATGCTAAAGCATATTCATCCTTCTCCTGACTAAAATTGAAGTATTAGCAAAGGTATAATGTTATATGACTTAATCTATTTAATTAATTAACATATCATTATTCAAACTGGAAAGTATCTGTTTTCAAAGGTAGAGGTAAATCACTTTTTAAAAATAAATTTTAATAGAATTTGAACTAAAACAATTCTTATCTCTACACAGAAAACTGGTATTCTAAGGCCTAAGTTTGCTTTCTGGTTGTGAGTATTTACAAAAAACAAGTACCAACAAAATATTTTAGTCTAATGAATACTGCTGAATTTCCAAATTGACTCGGAAGTTCTAAAATATATATTCATTGCTCAAATGAAGAATAAAATTGTTCTGGATATTCATGTTCATAATGGGAATCGAGAGAAGCTGATTTCATCATGAAACATTCCTTATTCATCTTGTTGTTTTAGATAAAATCTTAGCAAAAAAAGAAACAGAATAATTATTTATAAAAATGCATTTTTAGCATCATTCTGGTAAATAAAAGTTGAAAAGTTAGTTTTTTCCCAAAATAAATATCTATAGGCAGCAGTAAAATTATAAACTGTTTCTTTATAGTAAGATATAGGATCTCTTTATTGTACTGGTATAGGGATACCCATGTGACAACTTACTCTGCTCTTCTATATTTTCCAGAATATTTTTAAGAGCACAGATTCTGACCATGCCCACAAGAAATCTCAAACATGTTCATTTGACATAGTTCTCTCTATACAAGGCAATGAGCACTTTCAATGTTTCTTGTTTCTTGTGACCAGTGTTTTTCATTTGGGTTTTGGAATAAAGACCCTTGAAGTGCAAAACCAGGGAAGTCATCAAATGATGCCTAACTCATGCTGCTCTGAAGCAGTACAGTCCAGCTCATGCCCACAGAGGGACCTCTGCAAAGAACCCTGCACGGCCTGTTCCTCCTGAAGCAAACCCTACTTATACTCTCCATCTCGTAGAACGTTGTGACTGCATGTACTTGGGTTTTTTCATGTTTGTAACTGGAATACTCACAGTTGGCCCCACATCCAACACTAACTAACCTGCATTATTCTAGCTTTCTAGTAAAGTGACTAGTAGTTGTTTAGTTTATTTTTTATTTGTGCCCTGCTTTGTTAAAAAAAATATCATAAAGTGAGTGTAAAAATGCATTATATAATATTTAATATATATTATACACACATACATATATCAATATATACATATTACAATGTGTATATGTGCATATGTGTAAAAATGCACACATTACAAAATGAAATTTCTTAAAACAAGAGAATGATGGAAAAAAGAGGTAGTGGTAGTAAAAGCAGGAAAGCAATACAGAACCATGAAGTAACATAGTAAAATAATTCCAGAAAATAATTTAATTTGGTGAAGATGAGTCGCAATTATGGTTTAAAGTTTATTCAATAAGCAATACAGAAAAGGAATAGAGTAAATTGCATAATTCCCAGTATTTCTAGGGGCAAAACAAACAAGTGGGGCAGCTGTGGCTAAGTGGCCCTCCTCAAGAGAAAATCACACACTCAACATGCTTTGGAAGCCAGCACTCTGAGTTCAAATTCTGCCATGTCACTCACCAACCATGTCACTCTGGACATGTTACTATATCTATCTGTGTCTCTTATTCTCCATCTATCAAACAGAAATAATAATAGCAACAATGCAATTATTATTGGGTTGTACTGAGAATTAAAGGAATTAATTTACGACAAGTACTTTGCAGAGTTAGCTGACATATAATAAAGCCAATACACACAATAAATGGGATGAATTATAATTTAGTAAATTTTGTATCTAAAAACATGGAAATATAGTTCTGAAAAGTACTTCTTAATATCTGTATGTGTATATCTTAAAAGTATAAACAGCATTGGACCAAAACTTAATAAACCTAGTTCTAATCCTGTTTCTTCTAGAGTCCGATTGATACCACTGGCACTAAATAAATGGCTCATTCATTTCCTATCTCAGATTTCCGTCTCCTCACCCCCCAAAGACTGATTGGACAATCTCAGGCTTTGTACTGGATCTAGTATTTTCTTGTTAAGGCAAAGCTTGTTTGCTGCTGCTGTGTTGCAAACAAATACTTTAACAAATATAATATAGATCAAAATCAATCTGAGAAGAGATAGCAAAATAAAGATTACCCTTAAAATATTGCTGAGACAAAGATCTTCAAGTTTAGTTTTATACAGGGAGGAAATTACTGGAAGCCAAGAAAAGGAAATGAAGAAAACGGGAGCATCAGCCCAATGGAAGACACTGGCCTCTCATTAGCAAACCCAGACAGCATCTCAATTATTATTTCTGTCTTCACATTTAGGGAAAACTCATAAATAATGGATTAGTTTAACATTGTAGACAACTTTATCCACGACAAGCTGTCAGAGGAAAATGAATTCGGTGGAATGATGTAACTCAAAAATGAAAGACTTCGGCTTACGACGTTATAAAGGCAAGGATTATTTTGCTTCTTGAGAAGTGCTTACAGCTTATTAAATGCAGTTGACAAGAGGGTTGCAATATATGTTTCTTATTATGTTTTATTCTTGAGGTTTGTTACAACAGTCATTTTGTTAAAGGAGAATATTCATTAATATCTAATAAAACATGCATCCACATAGAAAGTCCTGAATTTTACATCTTCACTAAATACTTCACTGTATTAGCGCTTCTATCATGTATTTCAGCAATATGAAACCTACATGTGACTATCCTCAAAACACTTTTTTAATATACTTTAGCCAGACCATTTCAAATGACCTCCCTTTTCTCAGTACCTTTTGCAAGGGTTCAATCAGTTCCCTGTCACATCAAGCAGAATAAAGGCAGGCTTGGCCCAAGCCTTCCAGAAGGCCTCTTGAGGACCTGAGAGCCCGACAGCTGCAATGGGATCATTACATGAGGGCAGGGCACAGACCGCTGATGGAGGCAGCAAAGACTCAGGGAAAACAGGAAAGGGACCGAGTCACAAGGAGTCACTGACTGACCCTGACCGTAGTGAGGGTGGGTGCACAAGTGCATCTGCCAGACATTAGCAGCCAATGTATACAAGGCACTCAGTGACAAGGAACAACAGATGGCATCTGTCTCCTCAGAAACAGACTGAAGGATCCCTCTCTTAATGGCAGTGGAGAGAGAGGGAGCTACCCAAATCCAGATGTCACCTTGGGAAGTACAGAGGAAAGAAACAACTAGAGAGAGCTGGACTTTTACTTGACTGAGTATTTATCCCCAAAGGAACCACAAAACTTGGAAGAATCAAAAACATTTTTACAGGCAAGTTTAAGCCATTCTTCTACAACCTGACTCCAACTAAAAGCCTGCAGATGCTCAGTCACACTCCTTATGCATTCAAGTCAGTAACATCCTCATTTTCAACCCACTTCATGTTATTTTCAAATTATACCTAGAAACTATGTACCATTAGAGTTAGCTACTGAAAAATAATTTAGTCTAACATATTTCCAAATTCAAAAAGTAGAGAGGCAGTAGTTACTGTCAATGACACCAGTGAGGTGCAGTTCCGGGGCCATCACCACTTGCCTTAGTCAGTGAGGGCTGCTGTAATAAAACATCCTAGACTGGGTTCCTTAAACAACAGAAACTTATTTTCTCACAGTTCTGGAGGCTGGGAAGTTCAAGACCAGGGGACCAATACAGTTGGTCTCTGGTGAGTTCCCTTTTCCTGGCTTGCAGACGGCCGCCCTCTCTATGTTGTCACATGACACAGGGAACAAGATAGCAACTCTCTGGCACGTGTTCTGATAAGGACATTATGACATCATGAAAGCCCCACTGTCAGAAACCCATCTAAACCTAATTTCCTCCCAAAGGCGTTTCTCCAAATACTATCACAGAGGGAGACAGGGCTTCAGCATATGAATTGGGAGAACATAAGTCAGTCAAACAGGGCCTAATCAAAAAGATACAGAAATTGCTACATTTCTGGATTGTAAGTAAAAATAAGTAAGAAAGGAGACTAATAATTTATCAATGAAGGTTAAGAGGAGTTAAATATTAGGGACCCTGAAGCATAGACACATACCTGCCTAACAGCCATGCTGCTGTGTAAATCCCCATGTGAATCTGTCTGGCAAGGGACCACTAGAGTCAGTGTACAAGAATCAGTTCCACTCACCCTAGTCAAAGCCCACAGTGTCTTTAAGACATCTTAGGACATGCTGGACCTGCTTTATAAACGACAGCATTAGTTCCAGCAGACTCAAAATTAATACTTGTCTGGTTTCCAGATTCGCAAAGAATATATATAGGAATTCTAACAGGGCCACTTTAGGAACTTTGTCCTGTCTCTTGAAAAGACTAAGAAACACATTTTGGGAAGCATTCAGGAAATCTTGTGAGTCATATTGCATTGTCATTTTTTACATTTTTTCTTACTTGTTACCACAATATTTGTAGAATACCTAGCATCGTTTTTATATAATATCTATTTTAAAAAAGAAATGTCCTAGGGGTAGCCGTAGTCAAATGATGAAAGTTAAGTTGCAGAATCATTGCCACATAGGGGAAAATTCACTTAGCTAAGAATCTAGACTTCAGAGAGCAGTCCCTCAGCTATCACTAAACAGCTCAATGACAACATTTGTCACTTCATTTCTAATACCATAAGTTTCACCAAATAACTTCTAGGACCATTAGTTTCCTTTACTTCCTTCTCTATCTGTTTTATGTGAACACTTACTATGATAATGTTAGTAAAACAATATTAAAGCCAGGAGATAGTATATAGGTGCAAGGTGGAGTAATTTTTTTCTCTCTCGCCTTACTAAGGTATCTTGAAATACTCTGATTGTTCTAAAACTAGAATAGGAATGGGGAAAATACAGGTAAAAGTTAGAAATAGAATATAGCTGTGTCAAAGAATAGTAGAGTGCACATTGGTTTAAGGTTACTTTAGTTTCACTGTTTCAGCAGTTGCTGGAATGAACCTGTCACTCCTTCTTAAATGCCAGACTTGATTAGGAAGGGCATACCATCCTGGAGAGCAGTATTTCTGATTGAATCATATGATGATTTCTGATGGTCTTCCTCTTCCCAAATACGAAAACCCAATTCTAGAGCAGATGCCTTGATATCTTGGTATCAGCGCCCTTAACACTGAAAGAGTGCTCGTCTCTAGCTCTCTCCCTCCGATGACTACAGCTTCAGTTACTGGGCATGAGCAAACCCACTTTTAGCCGGAAGTGCTTTATAAGTTAGACTTTTTAGATTAAGAGAGAGGTATTCATGGCACAGGTTGTATAATGTGTTAACTCAGAATGGTAAGTTTAAAAAAATAAAGTATAGGTAAAAATCTTTTCCTTAGCCTTATCTTTGGAAAACAACATTTCATACTGACTGTGACAAAACATTAGAGACAACGTGTTCTAGAGGCACACAGCAACACACAACAACAGCACGCACTCTTCCGCTTTACACGAGGCTGCATCCAGAACAAATTGCAGGTATAACTGCCAATTCCATATGGCTAAACATAAAGGGAGTCTATACAGGGAAGTGTAGCCTGAATCAAACATAGTAAGTCATAACCCCAGAAACCTAGTAAGATATTTATCAATGAGCATATATAATTTCTTAAAGCATTGGTAAATATTAATATTAGAGAAATTCTACAAATATCTGTCATTGTAATTCCCCAATTTGATATAAGCTTTTTATGATGTAAAAGCATTTATAAAATATTTTAGGTGGAATAACCACATCCCTTTTCTCTCTTTTGTCTATGGTGGGGGTAGTGGCAGTAAGAGAAAGTAGCTTGGTGATGTCAACCTAGTCTTTTCATACTAAAGAATGTTACTTACGGATTTCATTAAAAATCCCCAAGTGAAATTTTTTAAATTTATGTTACAAATTAATAGGTTTTTTTCTTGGTGACAGAAATTTTGAGCATGAAAATGGACCCCTCTTAATAATTATTCACAAGGTCAGATAGTTATATTTAATAAAGTTGCATAAAGCTATATAAAGAGCTCTCCAGTTACTCCTGAAAATCAAGTAAGTAGTTTGAACTACAAACAGAGTCAATATTGTTACTTTCACATATTAGAGCATCTCAGAACACAATTTATGGTTGTATGAGACTCTGCTTCAATGTACTATTTCATCTTGTCAAACAAACCCAAAATTTATTAGATTAATATATATTTATTTTTTCTCTCTCAGTCTTTCAAACTCATACCAGCCACACATAGGAAAGCACATAACAAGAGAAAACTGTTTGCTTTTTCAAAGGAATAACTTCCAACGTTAACAGGCTACAATGGGAAACTAGAATGAACCAAACCCATTAATGATACAAACACCCCAAGGTACATAAATAGCAGCAGAACCAATGGATTATAAATGACAAAAGCAAAAATATTATTTTCTGAAAACATAAAAAGAAAGCGAGTCTGGGAGAAGGAGGTCAGAATCATCATTCATGCCTGCTTGGTGATACTTAACAGGCCAGAGAAAAATAAAACAGTCTGTCTCCAAGGATCGTAACTGGGCACTGAGACCTAATTAGAATCTAGGTGACAGCAATGAAGACACAGAAATGTAGCAGTCACTTTTACTGCAAGACTTCATTTTTCTTTGAGAACTTATATAAAAGGACTGAACAGTACAGTGCCCAACTTCTTATACCATGTAATGGACTTGTCTCGAAGCTAGGAAATTATTCTAAGAGATAAAAATGACTTTCTATGTGCTCATTATTTTTTTTTTAAAAAGCAAATGTTAAACACTGATTCAGAGGGATATTCAACATAGTATTGGAAGTCCTAGCCACAGCGATCAGACAAGAAAAAATAAAAATAAAAAACATCCAAATTGGAAAGGAGGAAGTAAAACTGTAATTGTTTTCAGATGACATGAGAGTGTACACAGAAAACCCTATAGAGTCCACCAAATATCTACTCAACCTAATAAGTGAATTTAGCAAAACAGCTGGATACAAAGTCAATATTCAAAAATTGAAGGCATTTTTGTATACCAACAACAAAATATCAGACACAGAATTCTAGAAAAAAGTCCTATTTCCTATAGCAACACAAAAAAATAAAGTACCTAGGAATAAACCTGACCAAGGAGGTAAAAGACCTGTACTCAGAAAACTACACAACACTGAAGAAAGAAATTAAGAAAGACACAAATAAATGGAAGCATATACTGTGTTCATGGATTGGAAGAACTAACATCATCAAAATGTCTATACTACCCAAAGTAATTTATAGATTCAATGCAGTGCCTATTAAAATACTAATGACATATTTCACAGATATAGAACAAACATTTCAAAAATTTAAATGGAACCATAAATGGCCCTGAATAGCTGCGACAATTTTGAAAAAAAAAAAACAACAAAGTAGGAGGGATCACAATACCTGACATCAGACTACATTACAAGGCCACTGTAATCAAAACAGTCTGGTATTGGCATAAGAACAGACGCATAGATCAAAGGAACAGAATAGAGAGCCCAGAAATAAACCCACATCTCTACGGTTAATTAATATTCAACAAAGCAGGCAAAAACATAAAATGGAGTAAAAATAGCCTCTTCAACAAGTGGTCTTGGGAGATATAGACAACTACATAAAAAAATAAAACTTGACTACCAACTTACACCATACACAAATATAAACTCAAGATGGACAAAAGACTTAAACATCAGTTGTCATATCATAAAAGTCCTAGAGAGAACACAGGCAGGAAAATCTCAGATATTCCATGCTGCAATATTTTCACCAATACACCCCTAAAGCAAGAGACATAAAGGAAAGAATAAACAAATGGGACTTCATCAAAATAAAAGGCTTCTGCATGGTTAAAGAAAACATCAGCAAAATGAAAAGGGAACCAAGCATATGGGAAAATATATTTGCAAATGATACCTCAGACAAGGGTTTGATCTCCAAAATATATAAAGAACTCACACGACTCCACTCCAGAAAGACAAACGACCCAATTAAAAAATGGGCAAAGGACTTGAAGAGACCCTTCTCTGAGGAGGACATACAGAGGGCCCAGAGACATATGGAAGGATGCTCAGCATCACTAGCCATCAGAGAGATGCAAATTAAAACCACAATGTGATACGAGTTCACACCAGTCAAAATGGCCATCATAAACAAATCAACAAACAATATGTGCTGGCAAGGTTGTGGAGAAAGGGGAACCCTACTGCACTGTTGGTGGGAATGCAGATTGGTGCAGCCACTGTGGAAAACAGTATGGAATTTCCTCAGAAAACTAAACCTGGAACTGCCTTTTGACTCAGCAATTCCACTGCTGAGATTATACCCTAAGAGCCCTGAAACACCAATCCAAAGAACCTAGGCACCCCAATGTTCATAGCAGCAAAATTTACAATAGCCAAGTGCTGGTGGCAACCTAAGTGCCCATCAGCAAATGAGTGGATCAATAAATTATGGTGCATTTACACAATGGAATACTGCGCAACAAAAAGAAAGAAGGAGTTTATACCCTTCACGACAACATGGATGTAACTGGAGAGCATTATGCTAAGTGAAATAAGCCAGGCTGTGAAAGACAAATACCATATGATCTCACCTATAAGTGGAACCTAATCAACAAAACAAACAAGCAATCAAAATATAACCAGAGACATGGAAAGAAAGAACAAACTGACATAACCAGAAGGGAGGGGAAAGAAAGATAATGGGGGAAAGAAGGGGACATGTTAAGGATCATGTATAAAGAACCCATGGACAAAGCCAAATGGGGGAAGACTGGGGGTGGGAGATGGTGGGGCAGGAGAAAGAGGTGGGGTGAAAATGGAGACAACTGTACTTGAACAACAATTAAAAATAAAAAAATAAAAATAAAAAGAAGTCCATAGAGACTCCTTTCGCTGATCTCTTAACGCTGAGTACTACTAGAAAAGAAATGGCCAAATGTGTATGACCCTGTTACTCCAAGAAGGTTTGAGAAGAGCTCCACTCTCTTAAAAAGCCCAACTAGAAGCTGTATGCAAATATTCATGTTTTTAATGATGTTTCTGTCACATGAAAATTAGCAATATGCAAAGTTTAAAATATCAACAAAAGATAAAATTTAATTTAATTAATTACAATAAAGGTAACAGACTTATCAGTAAACTAAAGAAAATTACAAGTGGGGAAATAAAATGATACAACCATTTTACAAAATAGTTTGGAAGTTTCTTATAAGGGTAAATATACATTTACATATGACCCAGTAATTTTATTCCAAGGTATTTATTTAAGTGAAATGAAAATATAGCCACACAAAGACATATAAAATGCTCATAGCATTTTTGATCAACAAAATGATCAACAGGGAAATAAATAAGCATAATATAATATGCAGTGTAATGGAATACTACTCAGCTACAAAAAAGGAACAAACTAATGAAACAGGCAACTTTATGTTGAATTAAGTCAGAAAGATGATGCTAAGTGAAAGAAGCTAGACAAAAGAGAATGTATTCTATGGATACATTTATATGAAATCCTAAAAATTTCAAAATAATCTATGATGATACTGCTAAGAGGTGTGAGAGAACTTTTAAGGGCAATGAAAATGTTCTTTTTGTCATTGGAAGAGTGGTTTACAAGGTGTACCTCTGTCATAACTTATTGAATTACATGCTAAAAATGGATACCAATTATTCTAAAGTTGACAAAAAAAGACTAAAAATGTAAAGCTTCATTTGTTACTACCTATTTCATATCTCAAATCATTTTATAATAATTAACAAGTTAATGTGTCAGGCATTGTACTGAGTGCTTTGCAAGTATAAATATTTAATAAAGCTGCTATAGAATTTTGTGATTTGAGAGTATACCAAGTACTTCCCTGACTATTCTTTTAGGTTATTGTAATCATCAAAACAACACTGAAATGAAGGCTAGGCAAATGTTTTTATCCTCATTTGAAAAGTAAAAAGCAAACCCTGAAATACAGTGAGGGTAAGTATAATAATTTATTAAACAAAGTCATCATCCACTGTATAAATGTACCATAGCTTTTTTATCTATTCATCTACTGATGGACACTTACTTGGGTTGCTTCCAAATTTTGGCTATTGTAAATAATTCTGCAATGAACATAAGGGATTATTATGCTAAGTGAAATAAGCCAGTCAAAGATAAATGCCATATGATTTCACTTACATGTGGAATCTAATGAACAAAATAAACTAACAAAGTGTAAACAGAATAATGAATACAGAGAACAGACTGACAGCTGTCAGAGGGAAGGGGTTTGGGGACTGGGTAAGAAGGTGAAGGGATTTAGCAGAGGAAAAAAAAAGAAAGAAAAACTTACAGGCACAGGCAACAGTATGGCAACTGCCAGAGGGATTGGGGGTGGGGGGCTAGAAGAGGGCAAAGAGGGGATGGATAGTGATGGAAGGAGACTTGACTTGGAGTGGTGAACGCACGATACAATATACAGATGATGTATTATAGAATTGTACACCTGATACCGATATAATTTTATTAACCAATATCACCCCAATAAATACAATAAAAAATATTTTTTCATAAATTCTACTTCTTAGTAGATTCAGAAATCTAATCCTACATTCTGTCTGCTAATCATTCTAAATAATTCACCTGTAAATGCTGCTAATTTTTCTAAATAATTCACCTGTAAATTTTTTTTGAATTGGAGAAATGTATATTTCTGAGCAACTTTCAAATTCAGAAATTGATGTTATTTTATTTGTCCTTGCACTTTTAGAGAAAGAGTATTGCAGAGTTGACTCATCGCTACTCTAACTCTTGTTCACATTTAACTGCAGCTACTGTAAATAATAGTTCCATTTGCAACCCACACAGGGAGAGAACACTGCCTCCCATGGACTGTGTTTATCTTGGGTGGTTAATGATCCTGAATCCAACATCTACCAAGGTTATATAGCTCAAGGAACCTTTCCAAAGCACCCATTAAAGAGGGAGTTTTTTCCCTTCTCAGAAGTTCCCTGTGAATTTCTGCCCTCTGACTCATCTGCCAAGTCTAGCACATTACATTATGCCCCAAAGGCACCAGAGGAGTGAGCCAACCCATCAAATTCCTGCCATAAATTTAACTTTAACCAGGAGATCATCTCTCCTGGGAAGGATATTTCACACCCCTCAAGCTATCCTCCAGACATTTTAAATATTTGTTTTTTCTTTCTATGAGTGCTTTCTATTTAAAAACCAAACAAAATACATTCCTGAACTAAATATTTTCTTTACCATTGTGCATTTGCTGTTAGTAATAAGTAGAGAAAATTTAGCTGTGTTTGCATACATGTGTGTTTTAAAGAGAGATGAGATTGGAGGATAGAGAAAAAGAGAGACAGAGTGGAAGAAAAGGAGATGGAGAGAGGAAGAGAGTAAAGAAGCTATTAAAAATATATCATTCAGCCCTGGCTTGTGTAGCTCAGTGGATTGAGCATGGGCTATGAGCCAAAGGGTCACAGGTTTAATTCCCAGTCAGGCACATGCCTGGGTTGCATTCCAGGTCCCCAGTGAGGGCCACGTGAGAGGCAACCAGACATTGATGTTTCTCTCCCTGTCTTTCTCCCTCCCATCCCTTCTGTCTAAAAATAAATAAATAAAATCTTTAAAAAAATAAAATAAAAATAGATCATTCATTGTTTAAACTTGGGGAAGTCATTTGATCTTCCTAAAAATTACTTTTCTCATATAAAACATGGTAGTTATAAAGAAGTTATCTTATAAAATAGTTGCAAGAATTCAACCTGATAATACATGGAAAGCCTTGGAAAGAGTTCCCTGCACATAATGCAAGTTTAGTAAATGCCCAGTTATTATTACAAAATGCTATATAGATTCTATTATATTTGTATGTGTGTTGTAATAATTTCTGAATATCTATTAAGAAAATTAAAAGTGTAATTTTCACTTTTTCTTGAGAGAAAAACTTTATTCACTTATTGACACTACACCCCAAATTTTTTTTGGACAGAAGAGAAATATGCCATGCAAAGTGGAAAAATGCGATCGTAATTATGTTCTGACTGGATAAGCAATAGAACTGAATCATGCCGTTACCTAATTAGCCATGATCATCAAAACTATAGTTGCTGTCTTGCATAATTGTTCATTTTTTGTTGCTGTTGTTGTTGGAACATATGGAGTAACCGTTGACAGCACTGGCTGACAATTAAAATCGGAATGATCATAGTGCTTCAAGGTGTCTACCCACTAATTAGAATTGTGATTGAAGAGGTATAATTTGCAAGTTTGTCAATGTTAGGAATTAACTAGTTTTTTGCCTTTACATATTAAAGCTTATAGATATTCATTTGCTCTCAAAAGTTATTAGTGTTTCATCATCTGTTTCATGGGAATAAACTTTAGAACATAAATTCGAGACAATTATTCTATTCATGAAGAACTTAACTGCAAAGAATGGCTTCAGAATTTTTATTGTGCTTCAAGCAGTGTAAGCTCTTACGAAAACTTATTTCCAACAATGTCAGGACTGCATCACGCACATTTTTCTGTCTTTTGCATTTCCTTACACTTTCTCTTCCTTCCCTAACCATTCCAGAACAATTAAAATAGCAGGAACATCTTAGATTTCTTGGGTTTTCTTTTATCCCTTGAAGTTCCTCATGAGGTTCTAAGGATGTAATTTCTGGGAATGTATATTTGATAACTTCCTTAGATTACTGTATTTTGGATTCATCCTTTATCTCACCGTTTTCCCCTTTGGAAAATCTTTAATTTTCTTCATATCCTCTCTTTCTACCTCTATCTTAATTCTCCTTTGAGTTCTCAATTCTCTCTCCTTCAAGGTCAAAATATAAATCTATGATTTTTAATGCTTTCCTCAAAAGCTCTTGACAGCTAAACAACACATTGGGCATGTTCATTATTCAGTCAGTCAGTCAGTCACTCAATCATCATGAATGAATTCCAACCAATTGTGAGACACTATTCCAGAATCTGAGAATACTTCAGTAAATAAAACAAATAAGTTTCCTGTTTTCATATTATGAGGAAGCTGTGAAAATATATAAACAAACCAGCTAAATGACAGACGTGCTAGAGATCACTGGATAGGAGAAGTAAGATATGATGAGGATGGCTTCTTTGAAAGGAGGGTGTTAGAGCACAGTTCCAAAGACAGGAAGAGCCAACCCCAAGAATGTCTGTATTCCAGACAGAAGAAACATCAAATGAAGATCCCGGGTGGCGTGGGGTGGGGGGAGGTGACAAGAGGGAGTTTTTGAAAAGGCAGTAAGAGAATCAAAATGTCCGGAATATAGTTAGCAAGTGTGAGGGTATATGCAAGTTCAGACTTCTTTCCTACAAAGATGAGAATTAATTCTAAGTGAATTTAACAAATGATTATATAATAGTAGAAAACTCAGGAGATCTCCAGAAAAGCTGAAGAACATTTCTAAAAGCTGGAACAAGCTTACCCCACACAGGGCTTTGCTTCAATGAGAACATCACTGCCACTGCTGCTGAGCACAAGAACTGCAGTTCACACCTTCAAGGTTGGACGCTGGATTTTCCAAACGCTACCACCATCCCCTCCAAACAGTTGATTCTGCACTGTACCTGCTTTACCTTATCGCTTACTTCCAAGTCCAAAGGCTCATACAACCTTTGATTGCCAGAGCCGAGGTCACATAGGCTAGAGGAAGGCTGAGACAGGGTGTTCTAGCATCTCAGCTGAGAACAACTGGCTCATTATATCCTATTGGAAGGGTGTTCAAAAGGCCCTACCTCATCAAACTAGTGATAAATGCACACTAGATCACAGGAAAAAAGTGATATTTAAATGTTAATACAATTTCAAGTGTGTTACATATAATTTTCATATTCTTCTCCAAATTTTGCATCATAGACATAAGAAAACTGAAAAACACAAAATATATTTGACTTGTACAGAATCACCAATTTAGTGTGAGAGAAAGAGATGCAATGATCATTAGCACCGATGTGTGGCTTAATTTATGGAGTACCTCTGAAGGACATTTAATCAGCAGGGTTATCTCTGCCAACACGAGCAAGGGCTGCTTGCCACCATGTCGAATCTCATTAGTGTGATCAACTAGAAGTGACGCCTGTCCCTGGAGAATAAGTACACCATTTCCGTAGGACTCTGAGATAGTGATAATTGACCAGTGAAAGTAAGCAAGGATTATTAAGAGTTTGGCAGAAAATGAATGATTCTCACAAATGTCAGTCAAATCTTACATGCCTGTAGTTAAAACTACCACATCGCTAATGAAGCCAAAATCACTTTTAAAAAGAGACTTGAAAAAGAAGACATTTAAAAGTCCTCAAATACACCAAAAGTGTTTTCTCTTTTTAATTTTAAAATATATTACATTTTCAAATTAATTGAACGTGTTCACAACCCATCTTTTTCTGTGATTAGATAGGAGCTTACCAAGTATGTGTTACCAGATAGTGTAATGAAGTAAAAATCTGACTCTTTTAGACTTCACTTAATACCTTAGATTAGAGAATAAAACTTTTTTTCAAAGCTTCATTTTGCATATGGTTAGGATGTAATTAAGCTGCATTTACCCCACATAAATGCCTACCAATTACAAGCAAAACACTTTGGTGTTGCAAGGCGGTGGGAAGGACATCTAGCCATGCATCTGAACAACCCAAGGAAATGTGCTAAAGACTTGGGGTTTCACTGTAGGATTCTGATTCATTATTTCTCATGAGCTCAGGGACCCATTACATCTAATGCATGTATCAGTACTTGAACATTACTGCAACCTGTCCCCAGGCAGAGATGTCCTAGTGAAATCATGTGATTTCCATCTCCTCAGAGAGAAAGAGAGGAGAAGTTTTATAAAAATAGGACCCACACATTCTGCAAAAGCCATTTAAACAGGTAGTAAATATAGGACACAGTAAAAGTTTTTCTTTCTGGAAAAATCAATAGAAAAGTTGTCCTTTTCCTCTGCTAAAGTTTGCATTCCTCTAATAATCTAAACACTTAGGAAAATGTTTCAAACAATCCTTTATCATAAACCATATTACTCTGCAATAAAAATGTCTGTACTACAGAAGATATCTAAAACAATGCATACGGTTAAGCCACAGATTTGGAGAAGGTAAGGGCAGTGGAAAAAAACAATAACAAAGGAATAATATCTTGAATATATAAAGAATATCTTCAAATTAATAAGGAAAAGGAATAATGAAAAAAAGGGCAAAAGCCTTGAGCAGACATTTTCAAGATTTTATTTTTATATATTTTTTTAGAGAGAGGGGAAGGGAGGGAGACAGAGAGGGAGAGAAACATCAATGTGTGGTTGCCTCTCACATGGCCCTCACGGGGACCTGGCCTGCAACCTAGGCATGTGCTCCGACTGGGAATCGAACCGGGACCCTTTGGTTCCCAGTCCGCGCTCAACCCACTGAGCTACACCAGCCAGGGCCGACATTTTATAGAAATAAGTTTAAATTACCAATAGGCATGTAAAGATTATCAATTGCATTATTGAAATACAAATTAAAACACAAGTGAGATTGACAAAACCGTTCAAATTGTAAATTCTGATACCAAGTGCGGTGAGAACAGGAAGGAAACAGAAACACAACTTGCATATGTTGTATAAAGTGGTATAAGCATTTTTAAAAGAAATTGTCACAATTTAGTAAAGCAGAAGATGCATAGACTTTACAACCTAACAATTCTACTTTTCTACCAGAGAGGAAAGTCTTGTTTATGTTGTCTAGAAACTGGCAAGCCTGCTCTAAAATACTTTTATGGGCCTGGCTGGTGTAGCTCAGTGGATTGAGCGCGGACTGGGAACCAGAGGGGCACATGCCTGGGTTGTGGGCCAGGTCCCCGGTGAGGGCCATGTGAGAGGCAACCATACATTGCTGTTTCTCCCTCCCTTCTCCTCTCTCTGAAAATAAATAAATAAAATCTTTAAAAAAATAAAAATAAAAAAATAAAATAAAATACTTTTATAGAAAGGAAACACCCAAAACAATTTGAATAGGCAAGACAGTTTTGACTTACTACTACTTATATAATAAATACAGTGTGTTTTGTTGGCATGGAAATAGACAAAAAGATCAGTGAAAAGGAATAGAGTCCAGAAATATGCCTTGGACAATGATTTAAGTCCATTCCTTAGGTAAAGGAGTCTTTTTAACAGATATTCCCAGAGAAGCTAGATATTGATATGGGGGGGGAGGGGTAGACCTTGATTCTCATTTAATTCCACACATAAAAATTAAATCAAGATAAAACTTAGACCTAAGCATAATATTGTAAAGCTTCTAAAGACAACAGAACTTTTGCCCAACCTAAAGAAAGATAAAGATTTCTGGGATAGACAAAAATCAAATTCCAAAAGATAAAAATGGGTAATTAGAAATCATTAAAGTTTAAAAATTTTCTGCCCTGCTTGTCAAAGACACCAATAAGAAAATGATATGCAAGCCACAAACCGGGGAAACTATTTACAGTACCTAGGTCTGACAAAGCACTTGTTTCCAGAACATACAAAGAACATTTACAAACTGATAAATTAAAAATGAACAACGTGACAAAAGTGAGCAAAAGACTTGAATAGACACTTTATAAAGGAAGATCCATAAAAAACAATAGCTGTATGGAAAGATATTCAAGGTCATTAGTTATCAGAAAAATAGAAATTGTAACCATAATGAGATACAACTTTACACCAACTAGATAGACTAAAATTGAAAATAATTACAAAATCAACTACTGGTCAGAATGTGCAGCAAATGGAACTTTCACACATTACTGTTGGGAGTAGAAAGGGTTCAACCCTTTTGGAGAACTGTTGACATCTACTCACAAAGTTAATCATACATCTAGTCTGTGCCCCAGGCATTCAAGAGAAGGGTTATGCAGATAAAGAATGTTAAACTCAATGACATGCTGAGTGGGGGAAAAAAGCTAGACACAATTTACTATATGATTTTATTTATATTTAAAAACAAATTTTACTAAAGTGGTAGAAATTAAATTATGTTTGAAGGGGCAATGGAGAATAGAAATGATTGGAAAGGGAGATTAAGAGACTTTCTGATGGGAAAGAAATGTTCCGAATTTTGTTATAAAAGGTGTTTACAGGGTAAATCCCATTGTCAAAGCTCCTTGCACTGAGCAGTTAATATCTGTGCATTGTTTTGGAATGTATGTATATGTATACATATATATTTAGAGAATTTTAAACATTTTATGTGAGGCCAAACTGGGACAATTTAGGTAACTTACAACCACTTAATAAAACAAACCTGTGCTTTTTAATTAAAACATTTTTACTAGTAGTTTTATGATATATTACATTTATAAATGCCCTCCAAATACTTTCAGAGGACATCTACTAAAAAGATGTGAGACATACGAATGTGATTCAGGGGGCACCATGAACGGGAAGGGTGT
The DNA here is from genome assembly GCA_004026765.1 of Micronycteris hirsuta. Lineage (NCBI taxonomy): Eukaryota > Metazoa > Chordata > Mammalia > Chiroptera > Phyllostomidae > Micronycteris > Micronycteris hirsuta. The sequence goes on along the minus strand of PVJI01002009.1, from coordinate 91,092 downwards.
ATATTATGATAACAGAAATAACAGATGATGTCTTTGAGGAATTATTTTTAAAAGTCTCATGGTAAATATTCACTATAAATAATTGTATTTCTCAAATATAAGCTTATCCAGAGACATTTAAGATTACCAAAGCAAAGGCATATTTATACTTCTAAATAATAATAACCACACAACTCACTTTTGCTGTGAGAATCTGCATTCTGAGGTATATCACTGAATATCATTTTTGGTTGATTAATTACAAGCCTTTGAGATTAAAGATTTACAAAGAAAATGCTGACAGTCTCGGTTCTGAAAGTCACATTGCTCGCATTATAATTAGATAAGAATTTAATAATATTAACTGAAGCTAAGCACAAAAGCACCAAGAATAAATTAGACAAATAGGATTTATGAGGCTTCATTTCTAATGCATAACTACAACATTAGTAATATGCCCAGTCTTTCAAAATCAGCCTAACAACAAGGACTTGTTATCCATCTGGGGCAAGAATTTTTAAAAGACAGCCTTTAAAATTCTAGAAATAACCACTGCTTTGCAAAAGAATACAGCTTTAAAATGAGTTTGCTTTTATATCAGTGATCACACAACCCTTGGGACTGTGCTGAGGAGCATGGAACTTGTTAAATGAAAGACCAATGAGTCACTCTCCAGTGGAAGAAAAGGAGGATGAGACTGACAAACATAATCTGCAAGAAAATTAGTTCAGTAGTAGGTAGCAGTAAAGAAAAAGTATTCATTGTCAAGTATGCAGAAAAGTAACAAAAACTGAAGTGGAAGCGGTTTTATGGATTCAAAATAGCTAAAATCGCTAACATGTTGAGAGTACATCATAAAATAAAAAAATAATTAAAAAAAGAAAAATTAGATTGCAATTTTAAAAAAGTAATTTAATTGTGCAGCAATGAATGATCTCCCTTGTGGTACTAATAGGAGCCGTCATTATCTTCCTCTAATGAGAATTCAAAAAAATAAAAATAAAAAACAAGAACCAGTAGCTGAAACTAAGATATGCTCATTTTTATGTTGACTCTCCTATTTTGTCCAATTATACAAATATTTTCAAAGTTCATCTAATTTTACACTCCTTAAGTGTAAAATATACCAATATAAAGTCCACGTGCATAGCTAACATTTTTCATAAAAATAAATAAATTTTCTGCACTGATACCTAATTTTCTTGCTCTATCCTACCTATGCTTATAGGAAATTCCAAACTCATGGCTCTACTCCTTGAGAGCATCATTTTATCAGTATACCAATTGTCTATTTTTAGGAGAACCTTGTTCATGGCCAATATTTATTGTTCTTTAATTTCTTACCGTAACAAATGTTGATTAACTAACTGTGCATACCCAAAACTGTTGACGGAATAAAGTCTCTGCCACCTAAGACCTCCCATTTTGGTCACAGTGTCACAAGGAGAGATATACACCCAACACTAGAGCGACAAGAAAAATGACGAAGTCAAATTTTGGACACAGAGGAGTCTAGCATGCCAGAGGATGCCAGTAACTACAAATGCTCTTTTGTTTTCTCTTTTGTATTTTTTTGTTTCTAGAAAAGAATTTACTGAGGAGATTGGAAAGGGAGAGAGAGTTGGGGGAAAGGATACTCCAAGCAGAGGAAACATCCTTATAAACGAGATCGACAAGAAAGACTGATGCAGGGCAGAGGTGAATCATGACTCTGTCATGGTGGAAAAGGCCAATAGAGCCTCATGTACTATATTTAAGACACTGAATTTCATCTAGAAACACACAGGCAGAACCGTTGATCAGAGAAGAATGGTGCAGTAGAATCTTTAAGAAGAAGCATCCTAAGACATGCTGGAGTGGTCAAGAGAATCAAATCTTATAGAAAGATTAAAAAGTGAGTAAAGAAGGGTCTTTTTGCAACTGGGTAACAGGGTAGGCTTTCCTTCAAAACTGAAAAGTGAACCAGATACAGCCTGATGACTTGCACTCTGAATTCAACCCTGGATGTCAAAGAAAGAAAAAGTGAATAATCACAGAACTCTCTTTCTCACAGCCATAGATATGAAAGAAAAAGTGAGTAATCACAGAACTCTCTTTCTCACAGCGTACATATAGAAAACTCTTGGGGAGCCAGAAGAGGTGATGGAATTCCTCTTGTGTATGGGGTTAGGAGGGAGGTGCTGGAAGCAGAAGGAAGTCAGGGACTTTGGCAAGGGAATAGACAGGAAAGAATGCTAGAATGCCACATTGCTGTAGTCGGATTATTGTCTGTCTTGAGCCAGTGGGGCTTGAAGCAAATAGTTTATCTGAGCTTTCGTTCTGGTACCATTCCTTCCCCATGGATTAGGTCAGTTCAAAGAGGCAAAGATATGGGGAAGGATATGGTCACCTGCTTTGTGCATTTGTGTTTGTGTGTGTGTAGTGGTTGGGGAGCAAGACAGACGATAAACAAGAAATTACAGGGGAAGGCTTAACAAGAAGCTCTCTGTCCTGAGGCACACTGTCACAGTGCTATCCCCACTCCTTAAAGTTACCTGGAGACTAGCAGGCGGGGGCTCAGGCCATTAAACTTCACCACTCCCATCATAATCGCATAAAGTTATTAGCCTCAAGGATATTGTTTGCACACATCCTCTCACAGGCTTTTCCAGACCATCCAAACAATCTTAACTACATACTTCTCTCAGTCTCTGCCCAGTCGCCTTGTATTATAATCCTCTTAGTCTCTTGACTATTTGAAAATAACCCATTAATTTATTTTCTTGTTTATTGATCATATGATCAAGAGACTACTACCACATAACATCTGGGGCTTTTTATGTGTTGTTTAACAGTGCAATCTCAGAGTCCAGAACAGGGTAAGAACTCATTAACTATTTTAAATGAGTATATAAATCAGTGGAATAAGTCTTTGGAAAAAGATGGGGAATGACCTGGAAGGCAACAGTGGGAAAGATTAGAAGGTAATGTAGCTGGTTATCATTGATCAAAAGAGCAGAGAATTTACAAAGCCCTAGAAAAATCTATATTTTAGAACAAGACTACCTTAACTCAATTAAAATTACATATGGAAGATTCCAAGACCTAAGAGAAGTAGCAACAAGGCAAATAGGTAGAAGAGGTTATTTGAAGAGGTTAAGAGTAGAGGAACATATATTGGAAATGTAAGCTAATGAGAAAAAAGTACTGTAAGAGGGGATTTAGTGCTGGGAGAATAGTGGGTAAGAAAGTTTAGCAGTGTAAACAAGGATACTGCAAAGGTGTGGAGAAACTTGCGTTTTGGCTATAGCTTTAGTGACAAAAATGTTTCATTCAATATAAAGAAACATGTGTTGACTACCTAGAAATAATAGATTCCATTATAAGCAAAAATATTTTCAACTTTGATGGGACTGACATTACAGTGGGACAGGAAATTACTCCATCACATTTATAAATGTATAAGTACAAACTGAGAGAGGTACCGCACAGAATGAGGGACAAAACAGAAAAGTACAAAAACTGTGGTTCTGTGAGAGCATAACGAGGAAAATACCTTGCCCTTAGAACTGCAGGGTAAGTAGGAGCTGCCCGTGAGGGGAAACAGCACGCTCAGCAGCACTGTTGGTCTTGGAGGAAAAGGCTGGCGCTTTGACCTTCCGGAAACTGTGAGATGGGCGGTACAACTGGTGACAAGAGAGCGAGTAGGTGGAGTCACGGCAGATAAGGCCTAAATATTAAGCCAGGACCAGGCCACACAGAGATGTGTTGTTTTGTTTTGTTTTGTTTCAAACTATATTTAAAATCATGGGTTTCTATATCATGCCGTGAAGAACAATTAAAGAGTCTTACAATCAAAGGAGGCAAAGATGTGTATTTTTAAAATGCACCCTGCCTGGACTATGCTCAAGAACTGGAAGGTGGGTGGAGAGGATGCGGGAACACCTTGTAGGAGGCTAAGCGGAAATAGAAAAATAAAGGGTGGATTTCACTGATTCGTGAACAAAGTGTCAACGGATTACTGACAGAAGGAAAACATCAAAACTTGTATTTTTGCTTTGGCCTTTCTAAGCAAATGTTAAACCTTTTTTCAAATGAGAAACGTGAAATAAACAACATATGGAGTGACTTAAAGTCCAAGAAAGACAATGGGATAGTGAGTACCTGGCTAGGCCAAATGAATTAAAATCTAACCCCAGATGGAAAGCAACTAAAGATAGAAACAAAAAATATTTTTGCTGTTATGATTTTCATCCTCCCAACTCCCCGAGAATGATGAAGTAGAGAGTTTCCTATTGTCAATCCCCACCTGCCTCTCACTGCACCTGTCATCTCTGAACAACAGGCTCGCAGGGCTGGCAGGGGTCTCACAGATCGTCTTTATAAATTCTCCTATTTCACTGACACTGCAACTGACATCCTGAGAGATAAGGGAGTTGCTCAAGGACAGTAGTTGATGTGAGTCAAAGTCATTGAAGAACCCAGAGGTCCTTACATTGAATGAAAAACACTTTTAATGCAACTGGGTATTTATCTATGAAAACGGTTCTGATTGTGATAAACCGAAGTATTCCATTCCATTTTTCAATTTCTGTAACAGTTTAACATAAGTGAAACCATATAAAACTGAAGACTGGAAAATATTGTCCTTATTTAATATTGATAAAAATTTAGATTATATGAACAAAAATGAATAAATTTTGATGTGATTAAGTAAAAGTTTAACTTTAAGAAGTCACCATTGTACTCATTTTGTTTACATAAAATCAAACTTCACATCAAAATTGTTAAAGATATTAATTACTATATTGACTTTCTATTACTGCTACACAAATAGCACAAATTTAGCACCTTTTATTTTCCCATAGTTCTGTAGGGCAGACTCTTGGTTGGCTCAGTTGGTTCTTCTGCTTTGGGTTTCACAAGGATAAAATCAAAGAGTTACCCTGCTGAGTTATTATCTAGAGGCTTCATACAAGAATCTGCCCCCTAACTCATTCAGGTGACTAGCAAAATTCAATTCCTTGTGGTTGTAGGACCAGGGTCCCCATTCCCTTGCTGACTGTCAGCTAGAGACCTCCTTAGGTTCTAGAAGAAGCCTCTCCCCCTCACTGCAAGTGAGTCCCTACGTCTCTGACCCAGCAACACAATGTTAAATCCATTTTATGCTCAGAATCTCTCTGATATGCTCTCTGATAAGTTTCTCTTTCACCTTCTTCTCCCAGCTGAAGATTGTTCTCTGCTCTAAGGGCTCATGTGATCAGATTAAGCCCCCTCCAATAATCCAGGATAATTTTCCTACTTTAAACTATTTGATGCTAATTGCATCTTCAGAGTCCCTTTTGCGTTGTAAATTAACATTGTCACAGGCACCAGGGATTAGTGCACTGACATCTTCAGAGGACCACTATTTGGTCAACAACAACTATCTAATTTCAAAAGGAAATGTAATAGTCCTTCCAAAACTCCTTTGTTGTGTCAGATCATACATATTGGAGTCTAAAGCCTGGTTCCCAGCCTTTACTTGACTCTATTCTCTGCCCCTGTATTTCTAACTTGTGGACTTCTGCTAATTCTAGAGACTAGTTAGTCCCTCCACCAAATCCTATGGAAACATGTTGTGACTCTTTTAATAGATATGTTTGCATAAATAGTGAATGATCACACTATTTTTAGATGAAACTGAAACTCATTATGCACCCGAGTCCAGTAAGAATTGGCTATTGACACCTAGTCAACAGGAAGGAAATTCCAACAAAATGTTAGGAAGACGGGGCTCCCCCTGTGCTACTGCAGTGAAGAGGATCGGGTGTTCATGACATGCCCTCCATATCTGCACATGACCAAACACTGGGCATGCAAAATATTGAAAGAACACTTCAGATGAGAGTTCATCTCAAGAGGCCGATTTAATGAACAGAAACTAAATAAAATTCATCAGAAATGGATATGATGCCGCTCTGCTGCCACACAAGAGAATATGACTGAATAATAAACCTGTGAACATTTTCAAAGTTTTATTCTATTCCATATTTTAACCTTAAAAACCTTTAAAATTGGTTTCCCATGAAAAATTTTAATGACTCTTCAGTAATATATTTCTCTTTAAAGAAACTGAATGAGAGAGAGAAAATGTTACTTTATAATTCCAGAGGAATGAAGGTAATAAATTCAAAAAGTATTTGCTTTTCAAAGAGGTTTATTATGTGTCTAATAATAATTAGAGAGAATTGAGTGGAGAGCTGTTCTTCACACCCTCTCTAATTACCACTACTTGCAGCAAATTAGCATAAATCCAACTGTTTCTTATCTTGTCAAAGGCAATGTTGAGGACAGGAATAATTAATTTTCAAATAGAATGGATTTTTACAGCTTTCACGTAGGTTGAATGCAAATTATATCTCAAAATAAGTGCTATAACATTTTTCATCAAAAATGCCCTTTTCCGGCCCTGACAGGTGTGGTTCAGTGGATTGAGTGTTGGCCTGCAAACCAAAGGGTTGCTGGTTCGATTCACAGTCAGGGCACATGCCTGGGTTGCAGGCCAGGTCCCCAGTAGGGGACGTGCAAGAAGCAACCATACACTGATATTTTTATCCCTCTCTTTCTCCCTCCCTTTTCCTCTCTCTAAAGATAAATAAATAAAATCTTTTTTAAAATGTCATTTTCAGGACATTTTAGAGATTCTATTTGTACATATACGTAATTTTATATCTTTTTCTATGCGTAGTATAGTGAACTTATACACTACAAATAGGAATAATAAATCAATCTGTAAACATATACCAAAAAATATATATAGTAATTAAAAATCTTCTCTCAGTTAACATTTTCCATGGCAGGTATGACCTATTTTAAAAATATATGCTCACTATAGAAAAATCCATACTTATAAAAATGCATTAAATGCTGATTATTTAGATTATAAGATTTTTTGCTTTACAAAGTAATGATCAGAAAAGTATCACTGCATAATCAGCTTCTCCAATTAATGTAAAATATCATTGGGCTTACTTTAATTTATTCCATTTTAGGGCAAGAATCTACTTTTTTTTTTTTAATGCTGTATATCTCTTTGGGCTTACTGTTCAGGTACATTACGAAACAATGAACAATTTGTGACTGTGTTTAAAAATGTGTATTCATATTTATCTCCAGAGGTACTTAAAAATCATGCAGAATTTAAACTTTTTTTCTAGAACTGTGGTTCAGAACATTGACAAATTGTGCCCTCACTTACAGTTGGTCACGTCTCTTGCCTAACTCCTCTCAATGGCTATTCTAAAGTTTCACCGCTGTTTTGTTCTAAATCCCTAACCTCCCTCCCCTCCTCGAATCTACATATTTCTCTTTGTTTGCATGCCTTATTTTTACTCTAAGACTCTGAAGAACTGTTTCTCTTCCAAGATAAGCATTACCTTCCCTCATTCTCCTCATTCTAAACATAGTTCAGAAGTGAAAGAGCAGGGAAAGAAAAGGTCATGCAAACCCACATTTAATTCCTGTCTACACTATATGTTAGTTGCTTCAATGTAGCCAATTAAGTTAAGGATTCTGAATACTCGTTTTCTTATTAGTTAATGGGAATACATTGTAGAGTTTCTATAAGGGTCAATACTTAACATCTAGACTCATTGGCACATAGTAGACGCTGAAGAAAAATCAACTCTCAGTTGATTTTCCCTCTCCAACCACCTCTTAGGTGTTGTTGGTCTGTGAGGGTTTTTGCGTAAATCATTCATTCCCTCTCTACAGAGAATCTACCTCTCTCTCTCTTTCTTATATTCAGCTCAAAAACCCTTGTGCAAACATGTCCCTTCCCAATCCTAAATGATAACCAGCCACCCCTTGATCTTGTTTATCATTTTGTGTAATGTCCGTTTTCCCTCTCTGCCTTCACAGCCAAGTCTGCACATCTGGACAACATTGATTCACCTCCTGACAAAAGTGGGATTCCACAGGATTCTGTCCTCAGTACTCCTCTCAGTCAGTACATATGCATGAGTCCCGATACTGAGAGTCTCTAAAAATGGATTCCACTCCTATATTATTTTATTAGAAATACCTATTAATTATATAAAATATAAACTCTCAGTTCCTGGCCCAGATCCACTGGCTTATAACGTCTGGTGAAAGACTCTCGGAATCAGTGTATTTCTAAGGATATTCAGTTGGTCCTGGTAATAGCAGGCACAGGTTTGGGGACAATTAACCTAAGTATACCAATAATTTCTGAAGCCTTCTTTTCAATACTCCCTTCTCCCAAACTCCAAATCTATATATTTAATTGCCCTGTGGATCAATATTTATAGTTCATAGAGTTGATAGTAAGGCATTCCTTAAGACTTGGAAACACTGGAAATAAGACTGCCTTCTGTGAGCTAAATTAAATGCATCAATTTATATTGGGACAACCTACTGGTTATTTTCTGAAATACGAATATGAGCATTCCATGTGATGGAAAGGGATAACTTGCCCTCTACTGATGTTCCATAAGTGGCTGATCACCTTTGGTTATATGATAAAGACAAATTTCTAAACCTATAAGGCAAAGACCCTAGGGTTTGATGTTCTCCTAGAAATAACATTAGGCTCACTTATGACTGTCACTGCAAAATACCAAAAATCTTCATCTGTATCAACTCAGTAGCACTAAACTCATATTCATTCAGCTTTCTCCCTAAAATGTCCCTACTGTGGCTGACCTCTGTGGTTTCTAGTCCTTGGACAATTGGCTTATTGTAATCTCTAATCCACCTCCTAGTCTCACTTCCCCTTGCTGTTATCTATTTCTCACAGAGCTTTGCCTTCACCACTTTTTTTGATCAAGAGGTTAGCATTCCTATCTCCTTATTTTCATGAGTTGTTAAATGCACTATACCTATCCTTACATCTCTTGTTTCCATAGTAGAGCATTTTTTTCTCTCTGCCAGAGAACAATTATCCAACTGTGTTATTAATGTCACCTTTATTCTTTTACATACCATGTTCCATCAATTATTGCCTCTTTTGTGTAGGTAAAACCTTCTTTTCTTCCCCTGTATTCTGATATCTTCCTAAGAATTTAACATGCTCAAGACCTTCTGATTTCAAAAGAAGCAGCAAATAAAATCAACAGTGACAACAACTGTCTGATCTCCCCGGATACTGTTCTGGGTCTCCCATTCCTTTATAGCTAAGTTTTTCCAGGTGATCGTTCATTTCCCAACCAAGTCTCACAAGGATTGCATTACTATCACTGCAACAAAACCACCTTCTCTTACACCCGAGAACTGTGAACTCTAAAGTCTGTTCATAAGCTCTTAACTTTACGGGAAATGTCTAAAAGGGCTAATAGTGAAAATATTAAACACCTTGGGGTCAGACAACTTGGGTATAATCCTGGTTCTATCACACATTATGCATACAACTTTGAGCAAGTAACTACATTTATGAGCTTATATTCCTTACCAGTAAAATTCACGTGAACAGAGTACCTCATAGAGTTGTTGTGAAGGTATGAGACTCAAATAACATCACCTAATCACCTAGTACTATTATTGTTGAACCTCTGTTGTTTATATACATGCACTAATATAGGTACCATACCATGTGCTGTATCCTACTACATGTGTTGGGTTGTTAAGACAGTTTATTTTGCCTTCTGCAGATTATATTCCTACTTTCCTCTAGTCTCTACTTAAATGTTTAAGTACTCTTGTGTTATAGCACCATGCATCTTCTCCTCCACTTCTTATTTCATTCACTAAGTATTAGTGCATGTTCATCAGGTACCAGGGACTATTAGACCTGCTGGAAACAAAGATACAACAGAGATGACGTACTTTATCTCACAGTTGGTACAGGCTAAGAGTAGGAGAGGGCAATAAATAAGTAAACTCATAAATATTATCATATCATATTAAGATGCTATGAAGTAAATAAAGCAACACACAGTTACGTCACAGTGACTAAATGAACTAGTCAGTCTACCCGAAAAGGCCACACCTAGCTTGTATTTCATGATAAGTAATTACCAACCAAGACAATGAGAGGCAAAGTATTCGAGATAAAGGAATCAGCAAGCACAAAGTCTGCACAGGAAGAAAGAATTTGGTATGTAGAGAAACAAGGAGAAAGCTAAAGAAGTTGGAGCTAGTAGATAGAGAGTAATGGACAAAATATGTTAGGACTGGAATTCATTCTGAGTGAATCATGGAAAACTAAGAAAATTTTAGGTCATGTAAATGTTCATGATTAGATTTGTTTTGACATTACACTTGCCTGCTTGCTGAAGAACAGAATGTGTAAGGGCAAGAAGGAGAACTAGAAGTCCAAGTAGGAGGATATGACAATAGGTCACTTAAGAATTGATGTTTACATGGAATTAGGATGTGTCAGAGAGGAAAAAGAAAAATGGATGGATGCTGAAATCTGTTTTTGCACAGAGCTGTAGTGTCTTGCTAAGAACTCAGAATTAGGAGGTTTAGAAATGGAAGGCATCAAAGCTGAGTCCCAGGATTTGGGTTTGAGCCCTTGGGAAAATGATGTTGCCTGAAGGAATATGTTGAGGTGGTAGTCATCAAAAATTTTACTTTGTTCATGTTAAATACAAACTGCATATTAGACATCCAGTTCGAATATCCTGTAGACAGCAAGCATGTGAGTTTGGTAATCGGTGAAGTGACCCCGATGGAAATAAATATGTGGTAAGTCATCAACCTACAACATGATAGGTAAGACTGCAGCTTGAAAAGCACAGGGAGAAGAGTAGTACTGAGACCTGGGGCAGCCCATCACTTACCAGAGCCAGCCAAGAAGGCAGAGATGTAATTGTTTAAGTTGCAAGAGGCCAACCCTCCTCTGATGGTCAGATCCACATCGACCTCAATTTACGTAAAATTAAACCCATCTTCCTCTGAACCAAATGAGGATCATCCTTAATGATGTCCTCTCCCTCATAATTTATATTCGATATATTCCCTAGTCTGATCAATTTTATCTCCCAAATATGTCTCTCTCTCCCTCTCTTGCTCCCTCCCTCTCTCTATCTCTATCTCTCTGCTTTAGTTACTACCCACACAAAGTATCATGAGGATTAAAAATCATCTTCAGGCTCCAATCCTTGCTCCTCTACTGTCATAATAATGTTTTAATATGCAAATTGGCTTCTACCATTTCCTTTTTTAATCTGATGGGCCCACTGCCCTTACATTTGCAATTTCAAACTCTCTTGCATAGTTTTATAATCCTCTATGACTTGAAGACATTCCTTTCCCAAAGCATTTTATTATATCATATTTATATCAATAGAGTTCAAACTTATATGCTCCTTTGTATGTTTTTATTCCTCCTCCAGAGTTTCATTAACAGAATAGTTATTGGCACATATGGTTATATAAATTTAAATTAAAGGTAAAAATTCAGTTCCTCAGTCACACTACCCACAATTAAATTGCTTAATTAGCCACATGTGGCTAGTGGCTACTATATTAGACAAGGCAAATGTAGAACATTGTCATCATTACACACACAATCCTATGGGATAATAATTATTAATGCAATCTCTGGCCTTTTTTCCACTAACTAATTCTCTACAAAGTGAAGGTAAAATGTCACTGGAAGTAGTACTTTATATCTTTCCCACTCTTAAACTCAGAAGACTAAATCAGATGTCCCTCTTCAGTGTTACTATAATGCCATGAACACACTGCTTTTACAGCATTCGAATTACTAAATTAACTTACTAAGTAACTAACTTAACTAACTTATAAGTAATAAATGCTTTATTTTCTGTCTACTTCATAAAAATAAACCATGATATATATATCATTCTTGCATCTGTAATGTTTTCATTGAACATTAAATATAGTAAGCATTCAATAAACATTTGTCAAATAAATTAACAAAGTGAATAAATGAAAGGAATGAAGGAATATGAAGTTGAAACTTCTTTATTTGTGGTGTATTCCTATCAGTGTAAAATAGATTTTTCGAAAATATATAAATCAATAAATGTAAAAAGGAAAGATGAAAAATAGTTCATTGATAGTTTTTTAAAAATTCATTGAAAATAACTGACCATAGTTTATAAGGCTACAAATAATACAGATAGTAGCTGGAATAGGAAGTGCCTATTAAGACAACAGAGGAAAAGTCTCAAGGAAAGGCAGTGGAGTTTACAACCTCAGATCCACCATGTAAGGATCAGTTAGAAAGAAGCCTAAAAGAGATCGAGATTAGACACACATTATGCTATTAGTTTCCAACAAGGTACATCTCTTGTTCGGTTGATTCAAATAATCTTTTATATTTAGACCATTATATAAATCCAAATAAAATAAAATATAACCAGTCAAAATAAAAAGCCAAAATTATCCTGAAACTAGTATACTATTAAAGACATAAATATTAGCAAAGATTTATAGCTATTTTAATGAATATATGTCATTGAAAGAATATAATAGCAATATTTAGTGGATTAGGTACTATAAACGAACAAAAATTAAAGTAAAAAACATTTTTATTTAACAGCTTTTTCAACTTTAGAGGAGTGGGATATTAAATATCTGGATATATTATTTCCCTATGCTCTTCATATTGACCATGTAGCCCAAAATATAACTGGACACTTTGTGAAGCCCTGATAGTGTCATTCTTAAATAGAAATCGTTATGTTCTTTGCTGGAAATAACAGGATTCCCAAGGAATAGTTAAGCAAAAACAGATATTCAAAAATCACAATGTCTGGAGATAGGTCATTTAAGGTTTAGCTTAACCACGAAAGACGACATCCTTTTGTTCCACTAGAAGATCGGGCCATGCCGTCACTCAAGTCCTCAGAATGCCTGCTGCAACTGTGGACAACCTGCCTTCCAATCGAAGTGCCATGTAGGAGTGAAAGGCATAGGACAAAGGGTTTCTCTGCACAGAACTCCAGCACATAAAGACAATTGCTTTGCCAGAAAAGAAAAACAAGGCCCATATCTATTTTCATCACTAGAAAAATTACACTGGATTGCTCTGACTTAGACTAATCATGGTTTACCTTCTGGGATGAACCACATTGTCATCCAAGCAAAATCAGCATTCTAAGAGCATGGAAGAATGCAGAAATGACTATTACGCAGACAGTCAGATTGTCTGCCATAGTTATACCAATCCTAAAAGAAAACAATGGCAGTTATTAAAATTGATGTGCAATTACAGGTATAGGTACTATGAGAATAATACTGGGTTTTAAATAAAAAAGAAACAAGTATCCTATTTTTACTCTTGAAATATTAAATACTTCTTAGCCTTTCTTCAATGAACTTATGTCTTCATAATGAAAGTTTACCACTATGAAATGTCACTTTATATCTGGGAATAGTTTTCCCTTTGAAATCTGCTTCATCTGATATTAATACAGCTACTCAAGTTATCTTATGATTAGGGTGCATATATTTTATCCTTTCATTCTCAATCCACAAGTCTCTCTCTCTCTCTACATATACACACACACATACTCACACACACGCATATATATATTAGGCTAAAAAACTATGGATATTTAGCAAGTACAACATGATGTGTGGTATACACAGACAATGTAAAACGATTATCACAATCAATCTAATATCTATCACCTCAGAGTTACCTTTGTGTGTGCATGTGTAGTGAGAATACACAAGATCTACTCAGAAAATTTCAAGAAAAAATAAATTATTAACTATAGCCACCATGCTATATGTTAGGTCTCCAGAACATATTCATCTTACAACTAAAAGTTTGTACTCTTTAGCCAGCATCTCCTCGTTTCCCACATACCACAGCCCCTGGTAACCACCATTCTATGCCCTGAGTTCTACTCTTATGGATCACACAGATAAGTAAAATCACGCTGTATTTGTCTTTCTGCTTCTGGTTTATCTCACTTAATACAGTGTTTTCCAGGTTCATCTATGTTGCCATAAATGGCAAGATTTCCTTCTTTTCTATGACGAAATAGTATTCCATTCTATACACATAGCCTATTTTCTTTTATCCATTCATAAAAAAATACTTAGGTAGTTTCCATATCTTGGCTATTGTGAATATTGCTGCAATAAACATGGGAGAGCAGATATCTCTTTGAGATCCTGATTCATTTTTTATATACCTCCACAAGTAAGACTGCTGGACCACATGGTAGTTCCAATTTTAATTTATTGAGGAATCTCCATATCGTTTTCCATAAGGACTAAGATAATCTACCCACTGAGATCAACGGTGTAAGAGTTCCTTTATCTCCACATCTTTACCAATACTTGTTTTCTTTTGATTTTAGGATAAAAACTAACATAACACGCCTGAGGTGCTATCTCATTATGGTTTTGATTTGCATTTCCAGATGAATAGTGATATTGAGCACCTTTTCATTCACCCATTGGCCATGGGTATGACTTCTTTGGAAAAAATGTCTATTCAGATCCTTTATCCATTTTTAAATAGAGTTATTATGTGTTTTGCTATAGAGTTGTGTGAGTTCTGTATATATTTTAGATATTAATCACTTATCAGATATATGATCAATAAATATTGTTTTATATTCATCATGTTGCCTTTTCTTTTTTTTTTGCAAGTTCCTTTATTTAGGCAGAATAATTTAACTTCGATGCAGTCCAATTGTTTATTTTTACTTTTGTTGCCTTTGCTTTCGATATTAAATCCAAAAAATTATCACCAAGACCAATATCAAGAAGCCTTTTTCCTACGTTTTTTTCTATGAGTTTTATGGTCTCAAGAATTACACTCAAGTCTTTAATTCCTTTTGATTTTTGTATATGGTGCAAGACAGTGATCCAGTTTCAGTTTTTTGCTTGTGGCTGTACAGTTTCCCCAACATCATTATTAAAAAGTCTGTCCTTCATCATCATATATTCTTGGCTCCTTTTGTTGTAAATTAATTGACTATATTTGTATGCATATATTTCTGAGCTCTTCATTCTGTTTCATTGTTTCAAGTGTCTGTATGCCAATACATACTGTTTTGATTATAAGCTTTGTAATGTAATTTTATATGAGAAAGCATGATGCCTCCATCTTCATTCGTCTTATGCAAAATCACTTCAGCTTTGCAGGGTCTTCTGTGATTCCATGTGAATTTTAGGATTGTTTATTTTATTTTTGTCAAAAAGGTCATTATAATTTTGATAAGGATTGCATAGAATCTGTAGATTGCTTTCAGTAATATGAACATTTTTAAAATATTAATTCTTCCAATGCACAAACACAAGATATCTTTCCATTTATTTGTGTCTTCTTCAATTTCTTTCAGCAAAATTTTACATTTTTCAGTGTACCAGTCTTTTATTATCTTGATTAAATTTATTCCTAGGTATTTTATTCTTTTTTATGTAATTCTCTTACTTTTGATTCCCAACAATTTGACTATGATGTACCTAAGTGTTGTTTTTGAATCTTGCTTGGCAGATATTGAACATTCCATCAGATTTGGAAACATTTGGACAATCATCTATTCACATACATTTTTGTTTCTCAACTTCTCTGTCATTTTCTTCTGGGACTCCCACCGCTGAAAGGTAGACCACTTGACATTGCTCCGCAAGCGACAGAGGCTCTTCCTTTTTCTCTCTCAGTGTTGCAGTTTCAAGAGTTCCTACTGATCAGTCTTTAAGTTGCCTGGTCGTTACGTCTGTTAAACTTATCTAATGACTAAAAACTCAAAGAGTATTGTTGTTTTGTAGTTTTAGAATTTCCATTTAGTTCTTTTTTATTGTGTTTATTTCTCTAATGATGTTCCCCATCTCTTTGTCCATTATGTCCATCTCTTCCTTTAAATTACTGAAATTTTTATAATAGCTATTTCAACATCCTTCTAATATCTGGGCTTGTTTCTATCAACTGTATTTTTCTCCTGGTTATAGTTTGTATTTTCCTGCTTCTTTGTAAGTATGTTATTTTTATTATATGATGAACTTGTGAATGTTAAGAGTCTGTTTTTTTCCCATTAGACAATGCTGAGCTTTATGCTGACAGTAGGTGAATTTGACTTTTTACTGATGTTTATAATTATACATGTATATTATTCAATCACATAAACAAACCAGGACTGAAGGACAGATAATTCTTTGAATAGCTAAAGGAAAGGTATAGTGATTAATTTCTATTTTATTGAAATTATTGTCTTTGATGTTCATGCACAAATTGTGCTTTTTAATTTATTGAAATTAAGGTGTTTTGTTTTGGGTCTTTTTAAGATTTTATTTATTTTAGAGAGAGGGGAAGGGAGGGAGAAAGAGAGGGAGAGAAACAACAATGTATGGTTGCCTCTTACATGGCCCTCATGGGGACCTGGCCCGCAACCCAGGCATGTGCCCTGACTGGGAATCGAACTGGGACCGCTTGGTTCCCAGCCCGCACTCAATCCACTGAGCTATACCAGCCAGGGCAAAATTAAGGTGTTTTGAATTAAAAAAAAAACATGTATGAAGGGACTCTCTTTGAATATATGTTAATTAACTATAAATTGAATTATGATTTAACTAGTGTGAAATATACTCAAGTAAACTATAATATTTTGATGAAAATAAAATATATAGATTTAAAAAAACAGTGTTTTGTTTAAGTTTTGTACAGACAAATCTAGAGTAGCTCTTGCCCTAGGGCAAAAGTAACCCTATTCCTACAGTCTGGTCTTTCTAGGGTCTTATTTAAACTGTTACCTAAGACCTCTCCATTCTGGTTGGTACTTTCCAACACTGTTTGTATTCCTAAGATTTCTGTTCAGCTCAGAGTACTCTGGAGAGTATTTTGGTTTTTGTTTTTTACCTGCCAGGCTTCATGAAATCTCATCCTGACAATATATAGCTTAGTTTTGGGCCAAAGACTCAAGGAAACATCTTTGCAGATTTCGGGGCACTTTTTCTTGCAGAACTAACTCTTCAGTATGTGGCTCCATAAATCCAGACACCTCCGCAACCCAGAAATCTGATCTCTGCTTCCTCTCCCAGAAAGTCGGGTGCTCTGTTTTGGCTCCACCTCCCTGTGTCACAGTTTGAAAATTCCTCCTGGCAAAAATCTGGAGTAACTATGGAGCTCACCTCTTATATTTTCTCTCAAGGATCATATCCTTATATTGTCAGTTTTTCAATATCTAAAAGGAGTTGCTTTATATCTTTTGTCAAGTTTTATGGTTTCTTACCTGGGAAGGGTAAATATAAAACCTTTACTCAGTAACAGCCAGTCCGATGCACTTTTTCAAAGTGCTTATAAATAATAAAATTCCTCTGCCTCACATTTAGCAATTTGTCCCTGACCTGTCACTGGACTCAAGTGAAAAAAAAAAAATTCTGCTTTCCATTGTACTCCATCCACTCACATCTAACTTAGTTTAATTTTAAAATAACAGGCTAAAAATCAGAATTTACAAGGTCTATACTTGAGGATTCTTTAGAGGATTACCTTTCAGGAAAAAAAAAAAAAAACATATGGGATGAATGGAAACATACATTGCAGCTATTGTCTTCAGCTGCATCATTTCAAAATACTATTGCTTCACCGGGTGTGAGGCCCACCGGTGGGGGGACTCCCCAGTGATAAGCACGCTCAGTGAAAAGCACTGCTCTTATTAGCTGGGGGCCATTATTGTTTCAGCACTAACCCCCATGACCTGGCATGGCCAAGGTGCCCGCTTTTTGCTTCCTTTACACTCTCACACCTCTCCTGTACCACAGTGACAGGGTTCAGCTCAGCTCTCTGCAGTTGGTGTTCAGCAGCAAACAGTGAACACAATGAAAAACAGCTTACTTATAATTATTCTAAAAGAAAACAATTTGCCACTGAAATAATGGGGAGAATAATGACATTTAGGAACTTACATAATGTATTACTCCTTATTTTAACCTATAATTCTACTTAGACTGCCTTTGGTTCCATAGTGATTTGTGACTGTAATGTAGTTGCCTAGCAGGATTGACAGGGAGAACAAAGGGGAAAAATTGGAAGGGTAGCCTTTTCAAAATAGGACTAAAACCAGTTATTCCGTTACCTCCACATTTCTTTTTTATTTCCCAAAGGTGCAACACATGTTTCTTTTGCTTTTGTACCTATAATCCATCTTCTAGTGGGTAACTGGGGGAGTAGGAGAGGCTTCAATTTACCTCTTCCCTGCCCGCCACATCATTACATGTCTGTGTGACTTGTTACCATTTTTGGTTACACTTCCAAAAACTTCAACAGAAATTCTGACTGGATGAGAATAGTTTGAAGGATATTAGGAAATATGACTTAAAATAAAAACTTTTAATTAAATGGTAGTTCTCAGTTGTAGAGGGCTAGGAATTTAAACCATGAAGATTTGTTACATAACAATTTAACTTACTATTAGTCTCATATTTCAAATGTCAAATAAATACATAACCATTGCAGTTAACACATATGTTTATTATTTATTACATATTCATAACATTATATATAAAACTCATGAGTTACTAAATGTTCCTTCACTACATTTTCTTTATGTTAAAACAGTTTAGTTCTTTATTCATTCAATCTCATGTTCTCTTTGTTCCAATCAATCACAACCTTTCAAATTCCCTGAATATACAGCACATTCTCCATTTCGCTTCTGTTTAGAAATCTTTTCCCATATTTTCTATAGCCATTTCCTACTCATCTTCCAAGTGTCAATCTAAAACAGTTACTTGTTCAGAGAATCACTTCCCAATTCACCTAGGACACGGTCTATTTTTAGTAGACCATATAAGGTAAGACTGTCTAAACAATCCAGTTTAGTGAACACCATCCAAACACATCAACCTAATCCTCATTAAGGGCATAATCTGCCTTCCCATCTTTATTCAGGAGAAGAATTGTTTCCCATAAAATATTTTGCCAAGTAGCTTATTTCTCAAAAAGTTACAAGTACGCATGTGGAAAATTGGAAACTCAAGTACTGCTGATTCTTTTTACATTAATTTTCAAATAGCCAATATACATACTGCACGTAGTAAAGTCAAGCTTTAATTGTTTCATTGGTTGAACTAAAATAATCTTTATCCAAAGATATACTAGCAACAATATGGAAATTAATTACAAATGCTGAGCATCACAAAACAGCATGATCTTTCATTCAAAATCACAGCTCTTTGCCCAGTTAAATAATGAAGCAGCAGGGAAATGTCATGATTCAGGACTTAGGCAATGTAGTAGCAGCTATAGGCCTTTCCATCTTATCTTACCTGCGAAATGACCATGGACAAGTCACCTAATACTAGTTCAACTATCTGTTGTGCAGAAGTGAATGTTGAATCTGGCCATTACTGTTGGGAATGAACTCTGAGACTTTGCAAAATTAAACAACCATAGTCTTCTCACAATAACAAAAATATCACTATTTTTTAACCAAAATAATGGCAATTTTTCCACTGAGGAATTTTTAACTATAGGTTATTTTTCATTCATCTACATTGGCCTAATTCATTCCAAGTATTCACTTAAAACATTTTTAATATTCACAGATAATATCTATAACAATTACACTGTGCCATAAGAGGAAAAGTGTGTGTGACAGTGTAATATCATGAAGAATGTTCAGTACTTGCACAGGTGAAGTCTGGTTTCAAACCGAGCTCTGTTACTGCTTTGATGATTGATCATGGGCAGCTCACTGAAAGTTTTGTTTTCATGTCTTTACAGGTATGATATAGAAAGCAATGTGCCTCCTATATCTCGTGAGAGAATCCAATGAGAGAATATCTGTAAATAGCAAATCATGACTGAAATTCAAATTGCCATTATTATCACCCTATATCATTACCTATGGATAGTAACTACAGGTATCAGGGGTCCAGGTATGCCTAAACCAAGGACTCGTTCTAACTCTAGAGTTCTACTGTATTACAGCCAAAATATGAAACGTGCTCGTAAGCAGTTGTCTCATTTATGGTGGACAAATGTAGTTTGAGAACTGGACATGTGAGAATGGGAACAGGAAAGAGATAGAAAAATTATTTCTTCTTTTTAAATCTGAGATTGTCACAGCATAGAACATGGCCTATCTTTATTTGTTGGAGACTCTAAGAGTTGGTGTGTTTGTGGATGACACTTTCAGGAGAGATGTCACTTCATCTCAGTCCACTTAGAGGTATTTGAATTGGACTCCAGTGTGGATCCCAAGACAAGCATAGAACTTTCCTAGTTTTGGGAAAAGTTTCTATACTAGATACCTCTTGTTATCAGAACAAATTTTTGGCAGACATAGGAATAATACCAGAGAAAAAGACTTTAGTTTTTTTAGTTAAATGAATTCTAGAGAGAGATATAGTATCCTGTGACTAGATCTTTTTTAAACTGTCAGACTAAACTACTATGATAGAATAAACATTATTTCAGTTTTAGCCCTATTTTGTTGCATTTCAAAAGATATATTTATAATCCCTGTAAAAGAACATACTTCAGCAACCTAGCACTTGTTTCCATTCTCCAGAACAATGCAGAGACCGTGGCAAGCATTCACCAAAACGTACTCAGTGAGTCACTTATCTAAGCTCAGTCTTCAAGTTTTTTCTGTATGTTTAGTCATGCAGATTTATGGCTCTTCTACATTGCTACCATTCTCTCATTTGCCTTGGAGATTGTTTTCAAAATTTCTCTCTTTCCTAATATTTGTACCAAATATCCATATTCTAGAAGTCCCTCTGAACTTCTTTACCTACTGATTTGTTTATATCTTTCATACCTAAATTATAGACAATAATGCTAGTATGTTATATCCACTAGCAGATTTAAAATCCATGAAAAAGCTATATGATTTTAGCTTCTATATTATGAAGCAGTGTGTCAGAATATTTTTATGGGCAGATAGTCAGAAAAATATTTTTAAAGAATAAGTGGATTAATAGATAAAACCAGCTACTCTTTCTAGATGTTAGAGTGTTTCTGAGAGATTTCAGGCACTCGTCAAAATGAATCATTTTAGTGTGCACGCTTTTAAGTATGAAAACTTCAAAACATTTCTTTTAAAAAACAAGTATTAAGGGTAAATACTTCTTACCATAAAATTTGCTTGCATTAAAATGTATTATCATACAGTAAACATTAATTGAACAATACGTTTACAGGCCAATTTGAAGTCAATGCATAGAAATAGTTAAATGTTACTATTAATAGGAATGTCTCTTTATAAAACAAAATGTTCTTTATAGTAATAAAAATGAGGCAGGTGTTTCTTTCCAAATTTGATCTGCATCTATTTAAATTATTTTTAGCTATTCCTATATACATGATAGAAAAATAAAGCAAAATAAAATAAAACAATCAATATAGCAGCAGAATTCACTATCTACATGAGGGAGCATGGAGGGGGAAGTAGTTAGGAAGGAAGAAAGAAAGGGGAGAGGGAGGGGAAAGGGAGGAGGGATGAAAAAGAGAGAGAATTTTCCAGGGGTAGAAGCAACAGCCCTAATTTTAACTCCTTATTAGAACAAAAAAACCTCCCATAAATGAAGTAATTCTCAAACTTGAATCTTCTGCATGTTAATGAAAAATATATTTCAATTTTATCAGTGTATTACACATTGGGTATTACCTAACTCCTTGCTATTTCAAAAATAGTCACTAGAGTTTAATATTACTGTCTGTTGCATTCATACCCTGAATATTTTAATATATAGGAGGAAATGATTTGGCAAGAGAAAATGCTTGAAAATGCTGTATTTAATTAATGCCCAAGGGAAACCATGAATAAGAAAAAAATTGTATTTGTCACGTACTAATTTTAAACACTGTTTAGCAGATTTACTTACATGTACTGTTCTAGACTCCCACTCAGCAGTTTGATAACAGCAGAGCAGTTCCATGCAGAACAGATCCTCGGTCTCTAAAATTTAGTGTGAAAAAATAGGATACAAAGGAAATTTGAAGAAGCTGCATTTTAATGCAGCTAAATTCTAAGGCTCAGAGAGATCCTTAGTTGTAAACACCTGCTCATGTACAAGCAGATGCAAGGGAGACTATATGCTTAACGCTGGCATAGCAGGTATTTATATGCTTGCAAGGCGGTGAGCTACCTGGTTAGTATTACACAGTGTATATTATCACACCAGTCTACTTCTAGTCTACTACTTCTACTTCTTCTACTTCTATTATATAGAATGTATAAATTGATAATATATAATTATATGCAATATATATTATGTATTACCTGTTATATATATTATACGTGATACAGACTTTATCACATATTTTAGTCAAATTCATCTAAAAATCATTTATGTTTTTTCTTTTCTAAATGAAGATGCATGTCTATGAAGAAAATGAAAATGAAAAATTACAAGATAATTTATTATTACTAGATGGCTAGAAAAGGCAGGTCTTATTTCTGACCTGAATTAAATAAATGTAAATCTCTACTCACAAGAGGCAAAGACCTGTGATGGACCACACCAATGAATCAATGTGCCACCCAGTGCACCGTTACACAATCAAATTGAGGTTATATACTTTCATAGCACCTTCGCCCTCCAAGTCACTCTCTGAGCAAGCCTGAGCCCTGGCCCTTGACAAGTTCTGCAAATATCCCCAGCTCTTTCCAAAATTTTACCATAGGGGATAAGATAGGAGGGTATGGGAAAGACAACCAGATATACTGCTTGGATACTGTGCCCCCAAATTCCTGACCTTCCCACAACCTCAGAATTTGACAGGATTAGGGCACACCTACTCCAATATAAGTGGCGTCCTTATAAGAAAAGCAGCAGCACAGAGATGGACACACGGGGTGTAGGCCATACGAAGACAGAGGCAGAGGCTGGAGTGGTGCCTCTACAAGCCAAGGGAGGCCAAGGACTGCGGTCCATCACCAGAAGCTGTGAAGCAGCGAGGGAAGATCTTCCCACAGAGCCTTCCGAAAAGGCATGGCCCTGCTGACACCTCAGGTTCAAACTTGTAGCTTCCAGGACTATGAGACAATAGATTCCTATTGCTACTGCAGCTCTAGGAAACAAATGCACCAGGTAACTGGTTATGCTGACTTATTCCATATGCCTTCCTTTAATAAATCCTGCCCTCTACTTGTGCCTATCTGAAACCATAATTTCCCTTCTGTATCACAGTCCCTCTCTGTTCAATTCCAAGTCATATCCGTTCTTTTTTATGACAGACTTTCAAGCACTTTTAGTCCTATCTGCTCTTTGCCTTGTTGTCCTTCAAACCTCTTGAAAACCTTGATGTACAGATAATTTTTTCATGAAATCTGATATAATTTTCCAAAATCATCAGAGCAGAAAGAGAGGCAAGGAACTGAGGATTCCTTTAAAATCAGGGCCTCAGTACAGCAGGAGAACGAGGAATGTGGTATCAACCCTACTAGGCATAACGCTCTGACGTCACATGATGGATTTGAATTTCAACTAGATGACTCCAGACTGATTGTTCTGATATCTTATTCTTCTCTCAGGACAGGCAGCATAGAGCAGAAAGAGGGTCATTCTTCATGTTATTTTATATCAAAATCACTGAAGATATTTGTAGGACCAGACTTAATAGTAGGTGTTCAACTTGAACTATATAACAGATTTGGCTGTCAATCATTTAGTTTGTTGATGACTTGCCCTTTTTGCCCTTTCCATGAAAACAAATAAAAAGAAGAACTGTCGCCTGCTGTCGTCCGAAGCTTCTTGTCAGTAGGCTGGTATCGTGGGACTCTGCCTGTGTTCGTGGCAGCTCAATGACCCTGCTGAGGTGCCATCTGCACTCTGAGACCTGGAGTCGTGATTAGGATTACTCGCCGGTGCCAAAGTCAGACATAGTACAAGCCTCACATTTACAATGATAATATTTTTAAACCCTAAATCAGGACCCAGTGCCTCACAAGCAGAGCCATGCCTATGGGATAGCAGTGAAACAGGAAACCTATATTCAAGACTGTCCTAGAAAATCTGAGCTATAGCTCAGCCTACAGTTAGTTAATCTGTCGGATGCCATTTCAATTGTGAGAGAAAAGTTAAATATGGATTCATTCATCTTAACAGAAAGGACAAATGAGCAATTAAAATAACAAGTTATATCAAATATTCTATTTTATTATATTATAATGTTTATTATATAATTATATTTAATATAAATCTTTAATTATATTATAAAAATAATATTTAAAATAATAAAAACATTTTGAGGATAGATATATATAGATATAGATATATATGCCAGTGCTGGTAACTTTTCCCCTCTTTATTACTATTCAAGTCAGATTTATGATCATGATAATGAAAGCTGCCATTAGCAACTGAGTACATTCTATGCACTAGGCATTGTTAGGTGAGATAATACATATATTAAACCTCTACATGTATCGACTCATCTAATTATCTCAATAAGCCATGATATAGGCATTTTGACTCCACTTTACAAATGTGAAAATTTAAACCCAAAGTCACATAGCAAGAAAATCGCAGATCCAGATCCTACCTAAATACAAAGCATATGGCCTTTGCCACAATGTTAAATAAGAAATTGGAGTTCACCAGGATATCACTTAAATGAAACTGTTCTCCCCTTTTTCTACTCGACAGATAATATAAACACAGCAACCACTCCCAATTTCAATCCCCAGAATTTTAACCGTACTTCACAAAGAGCCATTAGAAAGCAAGTAAATGATAATAAAAGAAATAAAAAAGTTAATTCTGAATCTGCTTAACATAATAGACAAAAAAGGATTTATTTCATCTATTTGGTTAAGAACTTATTTTAAACAAAACAGGATAAAAGAAATTAGTTTACAACTTAAGACATATTTAACATGGTTATATATTATTGTTTCCAAAAGAGAACTAAATAGTTTTGGATGCTTTCATGTTAGGTGATAAGGATTTTATTTAAATGTCATCAAAATATAAGAAATACACACATTTTATATTCAGTGGCAGCTATGCAACGAATTGGCATGTGTATATAGAATGGAGATTTTTATTTCATGTACAAGAAACTGCAAGAATTAAAAAGAGGTAATCAATTTTGTGTTTATTTTTGTGAGAATCTATTTTACTTTATCCATTTACCATACCTTCCAAATGTATGTATTTATATTGGTACCAATATGTGGTTGCTTTTTGACAAAGGATCGTTTTACTGATTAAAACCCAAGCTACTGTATTTAAATATGTAGCAGTTACCATGGAAACGATTTTACTTTGACTCAGAGCATATCTTGTTTTAGGGAGAGAAGCCCGTTGTTATGGTAATGGAAACTTGAGTATTTTTCCCAAAAGAAGACAACGCAGGAGGAATAATAGGGTTGCCAGTTATTAAGCACACAGAAATTGAGTGCATTTCCTTTAAATAGCTTATAGAAATCAAAACTGGTAAAGACAAGAGATCCCATTCTACTTTTGTTAGGGAAATCTTGTGTCCCATGGGCCTCCCATTCTTGTTTTATTTTTAACTGTAACAAATAATAATAGTCATATTATGCTTGAATTTTACTCACTGTAGGCAATAAATTCAAACTGTATTCTGTAGCAATCATATATGATGTTTTATTAAAACTTTAGTATGAACTACATTTGAAATCTAGAAAAATCATAACTCATAATTTGTCATCTCTTTCATGACATTATGGCAATGACGACAATACTGACAGTGAACATTATAGAATGTCTGCCATGTTCGGAAACTTTCTCTTATATGAACACATTAAAATTTGCATAATACTTCTCTTTGGGTCATTATTAATATCTCTATTTTATAGAAAAGAACCCTGAAGCACAACGGTGTCAATTAATTTACCCAAGGTCACAAAGCAAAGAAGTACCAGAGCCAGGAATCAAACCTGTGAAGTCCACACTTTTTACTTCCTTATCACACCATTTCCTACTGACTTAATAGTTTTTCTTTTCTTACGTTAATGTTAAATCTCAATTTAAATTTAAAAATCTTTTAATTACTTTAAATACTAACTTACATTTAGGATCTAAAATATTTCCAAGAATGAGTCTAAATGTCACATAGGAATTGATAACACAAACTTTAATTTAATTGAGCCAAATAAAAATATAGTGACTTATCTCAAGAATGGCCCTATAATGTTAGCATATTTAATCCTAGAATTAAGTAATATTTAAGTAATGTGGGGTCCTAAATATGAAAGCCTTATTCAGAGTGAAGAGAGTGAGATTCCTTGAGGAATTATTCTGAATATATTTGTAAGTCTGAAATATATATGCAAATATGAAAGTGGCAACTAAGGATTTACTGTGATAGAACTGTAATTAGAATTGCAAAATATTTCATTTTAGGGACATGCCATTTCTCATCAAGAATTTTCAGCATTTTTAAATCAAAGTCATTTCTCTTACTAGTTTATATGTTGCAGACAAATCTTGAATTCATCATATTTTAGTCTCTTAGACAATGATTACATAAGTATTTCAATAACTAAAAATGTTCACTCCTCTCCGTGTTACTGAAAAAAAAATGCGCTATTGAAAATAAAATTGCTTTCCCTGCTATGTTGTTCTAGTGTAGGCCGGTGAGCTTTTGATGAATAAGTAGTTTCTAAAAGATAATGGTTGTCTGATAAAAGTTATAAACAGTACAATAAGTACCTTATAAAAGTAATGATATTAAAAGTATTCCCTTTTGAATCAGAAGTAAGACAAGAATGCTATTATTTCCACCTCTATCACTACCGCACCGCAGACAACTAACAGAAACAAGAGTGGTTAGCAGAGGGTTATAAGATGTTACTTTTATATTATCATTAGAAACCTTTAATACTTGATGTTAAGATGTTCTTAAATGAAGAGCATTGCAAACAGTAATTTGCTTAAATAGCAATGTGGATTAGTAAAAAGCTATTGCTTTAGCTAATGCCTCTTCCCAAGCCTGTGCTTTAACTGTGCATGTCACAAGCAAATCCAGACACTCCTGCCTCTTTCACAACCAAAATTCTACACCTTCATTCCCCAGCTCAACCTACGCCTCGATCATTAGTTGTTCACACAATCAATGCCTGTCCCATGTTTCCACTCTAGTGTTTAGTCCCATGGTCACATATACTCAGATCTAACTGATAAAATGTATCCGGCTATGATCTTAATGCTTCAAACTGCAGAGGCAAAGGGAGTTTACTTCTAGGCATGCTCATTTCCTGATAATTATATTTTTAATTTCTTTTTTTTTAAAGATTTTATTTATTTATTTTTAGAGAGAGAGGAAGGGAAGGAAAAGAGAGGTAGAGAAGCATCAATGTGTGGTTGCTCTCACGTGCCCCCAACTGGGGACTAGGCCCACAACCTAGGCATGTGCCCTGACTGGGAATCGAGCTGACGGCCCTTTGGTTTGCAGACTGGTGCTCAATCCACTGAGCTACACTAGCCAGGGCCATTTCTTGATAATTATAATAATGAGGTGGTTGGTAATATGGACTTGGACCATAGGGAGTGGGCAAAACTGGAGACTCAAATAAGAATTATTGATGAATGTGTATGTGTGTTAATGCTATAATAAGGAAATATAGTATATAATGTTCTAATGTTATGCTAATAGTAACTGTAATTTATTAAATATCAATTTAGCACATACATTGCTACATCTAGAAATCAGTTTTCAAGGAAACTATCTTTGCTGAACAGATAATAACTGAAGTCTAGTGAGGAAAATGTAACCTGCCCAAAGTGATACAATTAGTCAATTACTAAGTGATGGAGCTGATATATGAAAATAGGCTTAATCAGAAAACCTTGTTCATTACCCTATAGAACAATAGCACTCAAAAAGCTTTATGATATTTTAAGAAGAGAGTTCTTAACTATATTGTAGGAAGAATGTTTTATCTGTAAAACAGATTAAGTTACATTAAAAACCATGTGTTTATTTTTCATTTTCCCACAAGATAATTATAATATTTCATTGCCATTTCATCATTTTCAATAGATCCTAAGACTTTGTCTAGAGGTTTCATAATTTTCTTTATATCTTAAATCATATTTCTTTATTTACATCAAACCTTTCCATTCTTTTTTAATGTTATTTCTGAGGGAAACAAAAGCTTTATTCTAACCTTGAACACATTTACTCTGTCTCTGTCCTTATTTCTGCTTTTCCTTTTTCTGTTTTCTTTCTTTCTTTCTATCTATTTGTTTCACCATCACTTAACGAACAATGAAAACAGATACAACACACTGGGTATTAGTCATACACAGTCTCCATTGCGTGATGCAGAATCTCCTTTTACATCATTTAAAAGTATTGTGTGTCTGGGTTAACAGATTGGTCAATTTTTTTAAATCAAATGTGTTTGTCCTACAACAACCACAGCTGCGTATTACATCTCATAAATACTATATGCAACAGTTTTAGAATACAGTTTTTGTAATCATCCTTTCACTCATCCCACCAGCACTTAGCAGAGCCTGTTACGACAAAGGCACCATGCCAGGGTTTGGGTGTAGGAGATGATGGCCGAAGTCTGTGCTGCTAGGGAGCTCATAGAAGGTAAAGAGATACAAAATAAAATAAAGTAACACTAGTACTTCTAATAGAATAGGTGCCATTTTACAGACAGCTAGGACTTCTGGTTATGGTTCTCTGTGCAAGGAGCTTTAAAGCCCCCACTCCATCCCAACAAGTAACGAGTTGGACAGGATGAAAAATCAACAACCCATCCAGAATACATAATATAGGGGAGGACGAGGGGAAAACTGAGGCCCCCAAAATTAGGAAAGCAAATAAAGAGAGTCTCAGCTTACCAGAGCAAAGACTCATAAGCAGAAACAGCTACCGGAAATGGTGCTTGGGTAGGAAAGCTGAACTGTAATTGATGAATTAATTACAAGAAGCTCATTCTGGGAAAGTCAGAGAGTTAAAAACTCCAGGGACTTAGTCATGGGTGGTCCCCACAATTTGTGAGTTTTACTTCCAGGAGCTCGACCAGGTTTCCCAATAGTGTTGGTCCTTGAACAACAGAGACTTGAACTGGGTTGGTCTTTTATGCACTTCCTGGCTTTGCTGCTGGGATTCAATCAGCTATGGATGGAAAACAGTTTTTCCCACCTGCAGGTTCCCAGCCAGAGCTCAAAAAGAATGGTTTGGATTTAAAGTCAGTTGAGTCTGCAATGCAAAGGGCCTACTGTAGAGTCAAAAGCATGTGTGGACTTTTGACTGGGCTGAGGTTACAGCCCCTAAACCTGAGGTTGTTCAGGAGTCAAACTGTATATATCAGAGAGATACCCTCTCCCGCCTCCAGCAGGGAGAGGAGAAAAGGAGCCATTTTGAAACATGCCAAAGCACTCTGTACTTAACAAGGCCCTACCCTCAGGAGATGTTAGGTAACCAAAGCCTAAACTGCTGAGGTTTTATCAGAGCCTAACTGATGCAGGAAATGGGAAATACCCAACTTCAGCTGGCTCTGACCATTCTTCCCCACCTAAGACAACAAAAAGGCTGAGCCCTGAGCAGTGTGGCTTAGTTGGTTGGGCATTGTCCTGAAAAGAAAAAGGTCACCAGTTCAATTTCTGGTCAGGGCACATGCCTGGGCGGTGGGCCTCATCCCCAGTTGGGGTGCTTAGAAAGTCAAACTCTATGTCTCTTTCACACATCAATGTTTCTTTCCCTCTCTTTCTCCCTCTCACTATAAATAAATAAATATCTCTCTAAAAATAAAATAAATATACAACTAATTTATAAATAAAATCTGAAATAAACAAAATCTCTAAAAATAAATAAATATAATCTGAAAGAAAGACTAAGAAACACTTGTAAAGTCCCAGTCCAAAGGCACAGTCACTAAAAGACTGAGACCTAATCACAGGACTAAGAAATGCTTCCCTCTACCCATCACTTAATAAAGACCTATTTGTAGGCATTGTTTCAGGCTTAAGGCATTGTTTCAGGCTTAAGTCAGGCAGGGGAAGTAAGGCAAAGAAATTAAGAAACTTCTTGCTGACAGAATGAGGACTCAGGCTATGTCAAAGCCAAGGGGCGAGGGTCCATCACCCCCTTTTTCTATAGCCCCCCCAGTCCTTCTCTGAGGGCCCCTTTGAGACCAAGCCTATCTTAGGTCATCCCTCCTTTGAGGAATCTTACCCATCATTGGCTAACCAGTCATCTGCCCAGGGCCAAGCAGGATGAAGTAAAAGGGGGCGGAGGCAGCACCCCTACAAGGAAGATAAGCTTTGCCTCCTTAATGGCTTATGGTCCCAAGGTCTCTCACTCAGCCTTAGCCACAGGGGATTACAGCTTCTGAAACCAGGCAGAATGGTTCTCAACAATGGATAATGTAGAGAGTGAGCAAGGAAAAGAGAAATCTTAAGAAAAAATAATAAGAAACTCCATAGATAAAACACTACAACAAAAATGAAGAAGGCCTTTAATGGGCTCATTAGGACACTGAACATGGCAGAGGAAAGAGTCCCTGAGCTTGAACATACCTCAGTAGAAACTTCCAAACTGAACAGGAAAAACAATAAAAACTGAAAGAAAAAAAAAAACAGAATATCCAATAACTGCAGAACTACAAAAAGTAAAATATATGCATAATGGGAATTCCAGATGAAGAAACAGAGAAGGGAACAGAAGAAATATTTGAAAAATGACATAATTTCCCAAAAATAAAGTCAAACACTAAATCACAGATTCAGAAAGTTCAGAGAATACTGATCAGGACAAGGGTCAATGGAAAACTTCACCTGGGCAGAAAACTTCAACTAGAGAGAAGCAAAGATAAAGAACAATCCTGAAAGAACCCAGACCAAAAACAAAACAAAAACAAAATTACCTATATAGAAGCAAAGATAAGAATTACATTCAACTTGTCCTCAAAAATGGTGCAAAAAGAAGACAGTGGAGTAAAATGTTAAGAGTAATAAGATTAAAAAAAAAAAAAACAGCAACCCAAAATTGTGTATCCAGTATAATTATCCTTTAAAAGTGAAGGAGATATTGTAACTAGTGCTGATATGAAGATAGGGGTGCATAAGTTCATCTGAATTGGTGATTCAGGATTCTTAGGATATATTTCCAGTGGCAGAATCACTGGGTTAAAAAGCAGTTCCATTTTTAGTTTTTTGGGGAAATTTCATACTGTTTTCCAAAGTGACGGCACCAGTCTGCATTCCTACCAGTAATGTACTAGGGTACCCTTTTCTCTGCATCCTTACCAGCATTTGTTGTTTGTAGATTTATTAATGATGGCCATTCTGACCAGTGTGAGGTAATCTCATTGTGGTTTTAATTTTCACCTCTCTGATAGCTGGGGATGTTGAGCATCTTTTCATATGTCTACAGGCCATCTGTATGTCCTCCTTGGAGAAGTGGCTAGAAACAGCCTAAGTGCCCATCAATAGATAAGTGGATCAAAAAGTACAATACATTTATACAATGGAATACTATGCAGCAGAAAGAAAGAAGAAACTCCTACCTTTTGAGACAGCATGGATAGAAATGGAAAATATTATGCTAAGTGAAATTAGCCAGTTGGTAAAAGACAAATACCATATGACCTCACCTATAAGAGGAATCCAATGAACAAAATTAACTAATGGCCAAAAAGAACTACAGGCATGGAAACATGGAGCAAACTGACAGTGACCAGAGGAAGGAGGGGAGGGAAATAATTGTAGAAAGAAGGGGAAGGGATTAGTCAAAGAACATGTATGAATGACCATGGATATGGACAACAGTGTGGGAACTGACTGTGAGAGCAGGGACAGGGATGGACAGAGGAGGACAGAGAGAAAAATTGGGACAACTGTAATAGAATAACAATAAAAAAAAATCTTTAAATAGATGGGAAGGGGAAATGAAGATTTCCTCAAAAAGACAAATGAAGTAATGTGTTTCCTTGCAAGGGATGAGAAGTTTTGCGGGAGAGAAGAAAAATGATATAGTTCGGAAACTAGCATATATATAAAGAAAGAAAGAGCATCCAAGAAGGAAAAAGTGAAGGTAAAGAAAAAACATTCTTTTATTCTTAATTGACCTAACAGGTAACAGTTTTTCAAAATAATTGCAATAATATGTTCAATTATGTATGCTTACATA
The DNA here is from genome assembly GCA_004026765.1 of Micronycteris hirsuta. Taxonomy (NCBI): domain Eukaryota; kingdom Metazoa; phylum Chordata; class Mammalia; order Chiroptera; family Phyllostomidae; genus Micronycteris; species Micronycteris hirsuta. Next base: position 59,129 of record PVJI01002009.1, on the reverse strand, counting down.
TGTTTTTGCTTACGTATAAGAGAAAAGAAATGACAAAAATGATACAGGGATGGCAGGTAGTAATCAGTATTATTCTGTTACAAGGTACTCACACTTTGTATAATGCTATTTATAGTAACTCTTGATAGAGTTATTTGAAAGTGACTTGGATTAGTTATAAATGTATATTGCAAACTCTAGGGTAACCACTAAAAAAGAACTATAACTGGTAAAGCTAAGAAGGGAGAGAAAATGGAATCATATAAAATGCTCAATTAAATCCACAAAAAACAGATAAAAGAGCAAAAGACAAAAATAGGAACAAAGAATAAGGGCAACAAATGGAAAACAGTAACAAATACAGTAGATGTTAATCCAACTATATCAATAATCATTTTTTAATATCAATGGTCTAAATGCACCAATTAAAGACTAGAAATTATCAGACTGAATCAAAAAAGAAGACTCAACTATATGTTGTCTACAAGAAACTCATCTTAAATATAAAAACATAGACTACAAGTGAATAGATGGAGAAATATATACCTTGTTCACATTAATGAAAATAATGCAGAAGTAGCTACTTAAATTTTAGACAGAGGAGGCTTCAAAGCAAGAGAAGGTATCAGGGATAAGGAGCTGCATTACATATGATAAAGGCATCAATCCTTCAAGACATGACATTCATTAGCCTGCATGTGTCTCACAACAGAGGGTCATTATACCTGAGGCAAAAACTGAAAGAACTGCAAGAAGAAACAGATGAACCTACTATCATAATTGAAGACTTCAACACCCCACTCCAAGAAAGGGGCAGATTCAACAGGCAGAAAATTGATAAGGACATACTTGAACTCAACAACATCATCAATTAACTGAGTAAGCATTTACAGATGACTTCATCCAACAACAGCAGAATACATATTCTTCTCCAGCTCACATGGAACATTGACCAATGCAGGTCATGTTATGGGCCATAAAACATGCATTAACAAATTCTTCTGAAGTAGAAATCATAGAGACATTCAGAGAGCTCTAAAGGAGCAGAGAGTCAGTCACTGTAAAAGGAAGGTAAACCTATAGATGATGCTTAGGCTGATTCTTAATTTAAAAGGTAAGAACTCCACAAGGTAGAGAAGATGAGAACTTTCCATGGAGAGGGGACTGCATGTGAAAATATACATAGGCAAGACCCAGCATGAAACATTTGGGAAACCAGTCATTACTCAGTGTGGCCATAAAGCAAAGGTAAGACACAATAAAGAAAAGAAGCTGGGACCAGGTTAGGAACTAAATTGTGTACCTGTTGGGTAGTGAAACGAACCAGAGCTGATGAGGTAGGAATGCATGATTTTAGACTAAACTCTCTTTTTAGAAGCTTCCTGCAAAGAGAACAAGACAGCAGATGGTTAGATAGTCATATCAGGTCAATAACTGTGTGTGCATGCATGCACATGTATATGTGTGGGTGTTGTTTATTTAAGATGGTAAATGTGTAAATGTGTCTCTTTATCAAAACGGAGAAAGGGGAAGAGGGGTAGATTGATGAACAATGCTTCTACCACTGAGAGAGAAGGAGATTCAGGTTATGGTAAGAGATATCTATTCCACTTTCACCTAAGAATGGTATGGATACAGTGGTTTAAAGTGGGTGGCAAATGTTTCTCTGTAGGCAAAAGAAAGGATAACTCAGATATTAGATTAACTAAAATTTGAGTCAGATATTAAATTATCTCTTCTAAGAGCACAATGCAATAGAAAAAATACACATACATCTTCATGAAACTCATAGGCTAAAGTTTTTAATTTATTCCTATCAGAAGATTCACACATCATCCATAATGGCTTATCAAAAGCTAGTAAATTCTTGATTTTATAATGCAGATGCTTTACTTTTTCAGGTTCTAACCAGCATCAGGAGACAGGGAACATTCTTTCTTGTGACTGCATCCCTGTGTGTGTACTGAAACATAGTGTTCACTCAGTACATGTTGTTAACAAATGCATTCATGAGTGATCATGTTATTTAGAGGGATTCCTCATTCCCTGTTCCTCGTGTTCACCCATTTAGCATAAGATCCCTGGTGTCTCTCTGCCTTTTCACTCTTCCCTTTCTAGAGGCAGAGTGAATTAATGTTATTGATGAGCTTGGACTGAAAATCTTGGCATGCGATGCCCAGCTCCTTACTCTTTCCTTTCCATAATGACCAGCTGGGGCAGAGCTAGGGCTGTGAAGTGGGTAGGATTTTCTAGTTCTGGAATTAAACAAATGAGCCCCCACTCATAAATTCCAGCTGTATCAGAAATAAAAGAAATATTTTGGTATACATCTGCCAATTTTCTCTTCTATCTCATTTGATTCAGAATTTGAGTGGGGAAGCTGGTATTATGTATTGACCTCTTTCAGAGTCTGCAACACATGGAGGTCTGCAATGCAATTATAAACTCGCTCAGTTTCTCTAGCTTCATTGAAAAATATATATTTACTAGGACCCATAGCAAAGTCCTTGTCAGGTCTGTTCCTTACTATCTAGCTGACCTTAAGAAATCATTTCCACTTTGCTCAGCTCAGTGTCCTCATTTCTAAAATGGAAATCCTCCATGCCTCACATACGTTACATACGTAGGAAGATATTAAAATGATTTTTGACTTGTGCCCCCTCCAAACCATTACACTGCCATTGCTTCCTAAAAAGGTCATCATTAACCAGACTACCAACACCAGAATTTTGTTTGGTTAGACCTGTTTTAGACTTTATATAAGTAGAATCGTAGAAGGAAAGAGAGATTTTTTTTAAAGAATAAACAAAAAACTGTTTCCAATTTTTGATTATGATAAAGCACTCTACCAATTATTTTTCTTATCATAAGCCATACATGTGCTCCACCCCAGCTGGGATTGCATTAGATAAGGCCAACGTCCTGATCTTATTTGCCCTGACGGTGGAGGCAACAGCTCCACACCGCTCTTCTTTCCCCTCCAGGGCTATTTCTGTGCCCCAGCGGTCCTCAAACTCAACGAGGGGGCGAGCTGCTCATTAAAGGAAAGGGTTTATCTTCAGCAGTGAAGCCTGAGACAACTCCGAGTTTACACTGTTTTGGGAGGAGAAAACGCCCAGAGAGCAGGAGTGGGGGAAGTGGGAAAATTCAACAGAGTGTCGTTGTGTATGGGATTGCAGACCTCTTGGGAGCGGGATCCATCCAGGACACAGAGCAGAGATGACAGACCTGCTCTCAGAACTGACCCCCAGGGCCAGTGGGAAGCCAGTTTGATTACTGCACTCCTCTTCCTGAGAATTGTCCTGAGGGGGTATTAGCTCCTCCATAGAACAGAAAACAAACAAGACGTGTGAGCCTTGAGCTGAGGCCTATCAGCAGGAAGGGACTTGAACCCATCAAGGAACTGCCTCCAGCAGTGAAAACAGAGAACAAGGCAAAAGGGTGAGAGAGAGAGCAGTGGATCTGGGCAGAGGGGCAGTGAATGCTATTTTTATTCCATGGATATCATGAAACATTTAGAGACTGAGTTCAGCATTTAAACTGGGATAATTTTCATAACATTAAATATGGTATTTTATATCATAAATATAAAAACAATCACAGACAGTATAACTGCAAAAACTAAAGTTAAAACTAAGCATATATGACTAGTTTAATTATTGTACTTATTTATTTTCATCAAGTCAATACCACCGATTTATTTTTGTTATCTGTGGTACCTGTAGGCAAATAAAGACATTGTTTATATAAAAATATGGGGGGAAATCTTATAGTTGAGAAAACTACCAGTTTTCCTGATAATTAAATTACTATTGGTTGATCTGAGGAGCTTCAACTACACCTGTATTCTTCAGGAATACAGTCAGAGACTCATTGATCTGGTCTACTTTGCTGCCAGATTGATTTTTCTAAAACTCTAATCTATCAAGTAACTTTCCACCTTAAAATCATGGGTCCTTATGTCCTATGACTTGCAGTTCCCTAAACATTTTTCACTTGTCCCTGCCACTTTGCTTCAGCACACATCATTCCTGTCTAGCAGTACTCACCTCCCCTTCGGACTGGATGCCCACTCATGCTTCAGGTCCAACATAAGCCTTCCCTTTAATGCCTCTCCAATCTGCTGGAGGGGGGTTTTCCCTCCTGGGATTTCCATGCTTCCTTTGCACAGCCTCAAATGGAGCATTTTTTTTTTTTTTACATGTGTGGCTGGATAACTTCTGTGAATATTAACTGTCTCTAACTCCACCCCCAAACATTCAGGCATGTGTCGGCTTGAAGTCACTCCTTTTCAGACAGTGTGGCTGCTGGGTCTATTTCTGTTCACTAACCCAGGGAAATTACATGAAATATCAACTTTTCAACTTCTACTTCAAAATATGATCTTGAACTAAGTGGCATAAAAAGATGTCTGGAAAAAAGCACACAGGACAGGTTAAAGACAGATTAATAGAGAATGAAAACTGTGATTTACAAGAGGCAGAAATGGATTTGGTAAATTCCAACAAAGATGATGTTATTTCTAGATGAGTCGGTCAAAAGGAGGGGGCCTACAGGGAGCCCCTGAGACATCTACCTTTTAGGACGCTGAATTTTCGAGTTTTCATTTTGGAGATCATGTGGGCAAAGAGAAAGATGACAGTCCATAGGGAAGATGAGATTTAGGAAGGGTATGTGGGAACCAAACACTGAATTTATTCAGGGCTTCACTTGGGGAAAAGGTACGTTTTTAAAAGATATGGGGAAGCTGACCCAAGTAGCAGCTAGACTGCCAGTTTTTAGGTGTGCTTGTGTTTGAAAGTAGCATTCAAACATAGCCAAACACAGGAAATATTTAAAATGGTAGACAAACAACAATCAGTGATTTTTCTGGTGTAGTTAAATCTGTCCTATTGTAGAAAGTTCCATCAAGTTCCATCATCACTGATATGTTGATGCAATGTGAGTCAAGCTGGGTCCATGAGGTTGCTTGATTGAACAGAAAATTAGCTTGCTTCTTCCCTGCCTGTGACATCTATGACTGTCTGAAGAGAGGGGACTCAAACAGTGTCAGACGCATCTCTATCCTACCTTGTATTCGTGGGATGTTAGCAGACGGTATAGCATTTGGATACTGATCTCTGCCATTGGGGGTGGTAGACAGGCTGAAACCTGCAGTGTTTCTAAATGTCAGGTTAAAAGGAGTCTTTTCCCGAAAACCCTAAGGAAGTTATTGCCTTGGTGGATAATATGTAACCATCAGACTGCATATTCCACAACTTTGCTTGTGGACCCCAATCTATGAAATGTTGAGTTGGGAGTGTGTGTGGGGACATGGCGGGTGGGAAAGGGGCAGAATTAAGATGGAACACTGTGCAGTATACTATCCTTGAACTTCATCCTCCGCTTTAAAGGCTCAGAGAGTCACTGGCATGGGTCATTGGGAAGCTGACCCAAGGAGCTAGACAGCCAGTTTTTTTAAGTGTGCTTGTGAGTAGTCTTGGGCTGATACTAACTAGCAAAAACTAATAATCATGAAAAATTGAACATTCATTATCTGATTGGGTTCAGTTCAGAACCATCACAGTTCTGATGATTTTTTTTTCTACGTATATTTTCTTGCTTTTTCTTGCATATGATCTTAGGCAAACTAATCCAGGGTCACCCAGAACAATACCCATTCAACAAAACACAGTCTGCTCCTTCTAAGCAGTCTTGGATGTTTGCTGCAGGAATAACCCTGGCTTGCAAATATTCCTCATGCTGTGCAGCTGACAAGCTAAAGGATCTTATAAATATCTGGCCTAGATCCCCTGCCCCTAGTACATGAGGAACTTCACCCAGTGCCTCTGTAGGCACCCGAATGCCAAGCTTTTCCCTCTAAAAGCATTTATGGATTAGTCACTGTAGAGAATTGAACTTAATTCTTTTCTTTCTAAATAACTCTACCGATTTATCCTCCACAGAATACCATCTCAAGCATTCACAGGTGCCCCTTCGGATACTAGATCAATATCAGGCTTTTGTGCAGAACCATCAGTAAACAAAGCACAGGTAAAGCATTCTTCCTCAAGCCTGTCTCAAACCTCGTTACTGAAGCAGCTGTCGCAGCAGAGCTGGGAAGGTCTCTCACAGCTTCGTCACAATGCCACCGCATGTGAGGGACTCCTCCACAGTACTGAGCAATTCAGAACAGTGATCCTTCTGTCCTTCCCCAGCTATGATATTTCTAAGTGCCCACACATGAAAAAATGAACTTTGTTTCCTGAATTTGGTTTTCAGATGTCTCCACAGAGTGCTAGTTTTAAATACGAAGCATGATCCATCAGCATGAGTCACTCCACAGAGTTCATGCAGTACAGTCATTCGGGGCGGGGGTGGGGAGGAGGAATATCACATTTACAAAATAAAGAACTGGACTGGAATTTTTTGCAAAGGTAACACTAAGGAAAATCTTAATAAAAGCTTTCCTTCTGCCACATATATGCCTAGTGGTCCACTGAGACAGGTACAGATTATAGCGAAGTGAGCTAGTTCTGGCATTTTGTCAAAGAGGCTGTAGCTTCCTTGCAAATTTGTAAAGTGTGGTCGATGGAAGGAGACACCTTTAATTTGTTTTTACTTCTAAGAGTCAGAATAAACAAGCCAAAGAGCCATAAATGCTTTTCCTCTTTCAAGATTGATTTGAATGCTGTAAGATATGTCAAGTTCAGAGTTGTGCAGAGCACGGTGACCTTGGAGCCAAACTGTGTATGGCCTATATCACTATATCACTAACTCCAGTTCAGTTTGCTAATCCATGGCACTCAGTAGTTTACACTACTAAATATTTCAGATGTATTTTATAAATGTGAGGTCATTTTCGTCCACTTTCAAATAGCTATGTCTGCCCAAAATCCATGGGAGGGGAAAGTAAACAGTGCACAGTTTTAAACCCTTTATGTTCACAGACATTTCTAAATAAATATTTGTCAATGTTTTAATTTGATAGTAATGACAGTAGTGGAGGGGGAGTGATTATGAAAATGCCATTTTCACGAAATCATTTCACTCTAGTAAACCATGAATAAAAACCTATTACTGTTTCTCATTTTAGAATACGAAGCCTAATGCACAACTGGGGTGAAATTGCAATGTTTTGTTAATGTACAGTAAAAAATAAAATGCCCATTATTATAGTAATGAGAAAGATCGTCACATCTCCCTGAACAATAATGCACTGCTGATTATTTCCTGTGTATATAGCCACTCAAGCATATTTCCAGTGGATATAATATAAACACATCTGTCACCCTAAGCAAAAAGTCATATTTTGAAAGTTATTAAAATTATTACTTCAAATTTTAGAGAAGCAAAAGAGTATAAAAAATGAAAATGGAAAGCGAGAATATATAAATAGAAGGAAAGGAAAGTCAAAAAGGAGTTGTGTCATATTTCAGTAAATGCCTAGGTATGGTCCAGTTAAAAACTAGGGAGAATTCCAAAGATGCAAATCAAGAAAATTGATCTCAGCCAACAAGAAAAACATAATGATTAGTAGATCTGAGGACAAGCCAGTAGATCTGAGGGCATTGGAAATTCCAACCTATGTCCATAGGGGTGTCTCCTTAGGCTGGTCACGGTGAAGGTGACCCCAGACACAAGGAATGTGAAGAAATCTAAGCAAGCAGGCAGTTGCCGTCAGAGACGCTTGTCCATCAGTAGTCTGGCCGAGATTCAGTAGTAGGACTTTGATTCCTAGGAAAGGAATTGGAAAGTAGGCCATCTCCTAGACATACACAAGTACCAGGCAGATTACCAAAACAGGTATTCAAGTACCATACTAAGAATTGGAGGGGAATAGATCTGGGGAGTTCCATCATTGAGATAATGTTAATTATAAAGTATTAAACATGCACATTGATATCCACTTGCTCCCAAAACATTATTAAATTGATAATAAGGGAATGGGGACAACTATTTGAATCCATAAGAGAGAAAGAATGAGAGAGGTGATAACGGTAGCTGGGAGTTATTGACAGATTTTAGAAAGATGGAAAGTGCAAAATAAATTCAAATATTTATCTAGTATCTATTACATGCCAGGCCCTTTTATAAGTGTCTTAATTGTTGTAATAGCTCTGTGGGATCAGTACTATTATTAACCACAATTTACAAGTGAAGAAGGCCCTGAAAGGTTGGAGAATTTACCCAATTATCATGCACTTAATAACTGGCAGTGTCAGGGTTCAAAGCAAAGGAAGTTTCTCTCCAGAGCTGGGACACCTAAACGCTTTTTGCTCTGTTGTTCTGAGTGGTAAATGACTTAGAAGAATACAGAAAGTTCTGCCCTATGTGCCTGCCTGGGAAGGAAAATTGCAAGAATGAATGTGGTTTGAGTCACAGAATCTCAGATCCAAAATCTGGAGATTGCACTTTTGACAGGATGGGGAGAGATGTCTGGAGTGGGGACAGGAGGAGGGAGAAAGGTAAACTGAAAGCAGGAGGGTTGGTTAGGACTGCTGCCCTCTCTGTCCATGAAGCAATCAGTCCCACAGACCTAGAAGAGAGCTGATATGTCGTACGGAAAACTAGGAATTAAGGGAAGTCTACAACCTAAACAAGATTCCCAGCCTCCTCCACAGCCACGGCCAAGTAAGAGACTAGACAAAGGAAATACAGAGAGAGCAAGAGAAAAGACAAAGATATTCACAGCTGGATGTGTTTTAGTTACCCTTTCCTATGCCTTAATGGTTAAGCCCCACTCTTTCAGGGTTTGTATCGTGCTGTTTGTGTGTGTCTATGTCTGTTATATCGATAGATACGGTATGTTTCTATTGCTAGATGGTACTGCCAAAAATTGATTTGTAAATTCAAATTTAGACTGTAAAGAGACTATTCAATTGACTTAAAACAAATAAGTTCTCATATAAGTTGCAGAAATAATGGAAACTAACACAATTGTTTTTGAGTGCCCATGATCCAGGATTAATCTTTAATAAATAAAAACTAGCTTGAGGATGTCGGTTTAATTAAGGGTATGCCGTCTCCCACTACTCTCTAGTTTTGGAGCTAACAGACCGCACAGGAAAGCAGGGCAATGAGTTTGGAGCCTTTTATGTCATTTTACAAGGTTGGAGGGGCACAAGATGCCTCAGCTTAAGATCTGGACACTTGCAGTTCAGCCTGGTCAGGACGTTAGGGTGATTGAAAAATGACTGCATATAGAGAAGAAGATGTTTGGTAAAAGAAGGCATGAGCAATGGAAATACAATTTTACTGAAGGAAGAGAAAGTAATCTTGCCCTAAAGTAAATGATTATTCTAAAGTAAAGGAAAAAGAACAAACAATAAAAGTTTTAGAAAAGTTGCAGAAAACTTTCTGGCTGTGTTACAGATGGTTCATGGAAAAGGAATCTTGAAAAAGAAATCTTATGTATAGTTGAAGTAAGGTTGGGATGGATTCATTTAAGTTAAAATATACTGATACATAAATTGGAAATTAGGTTTCTCTCTCTGTTAAAAGAACAGAATTTTTGTTTGTTTCTCTTTGTTTTTGTTGTTGTTTGTTTGTTTTACTACTGGCATGCTCCTAATAGGAAATTAAAAGGGAGAGTAAAGATGCACTTTGCATCATCAGGTCTTTGATTGCTTAAGTAAACCAAACCTTAATATTTAAAGAGCTATATCTCACTTCTAACCATTTAACTTTCTATCATTGCTTGTGAAGTCTTCTCAAGTAAATGATTAAATACATAACTAAAATAAGGGAATCCCTTTTTACAAAAGGGGGAATAAAACTAATTAGTCCTATTTGATGTTTAGAAAGTATATTTCAATCCAATTGCTCTCCTTCAAGGATAAAAATGTATTAGTAATGGTCCACATGTATTCTCATTGGGTAGGGCTACAGACATAGTAGTTACTAAAATACTTCTAGGACAGATTTTTTTCCTGCTTGGAAAATGCCCAAAGTTTCATGGGGGTCGGGGACCCACATCACTCGACAGACTCGACACCAGGCATACAACACATGGCCGCTTTGCAGCATTTCCATTGCACTCATCATGCCCAGTCCTCTGGTTTTCTAGAACAAACTGACAAGACAGGTAAAATTGGATGAATCCTTTAATCTGCCTTGGCCTAAAGTCTTTCCCTTGGTATTGCTTAAATTAAGATCAATCCCTTTTTATATACATCAATTGTCCTTTTCTAAAATTCTTACTGGAAAGCCTCACCAATGAGGTTAGATCCAGGAATATGTGACCTTGCCTTATTTGGGAGACCTTTTAATTTTTTGCAAAAGACTTACAAAGGCTCTTGAAATTAATGCAAGCTCAATGAGCAATCTTTCCACAGTGCGCTCCTGAGGAAGAGAGACGCCAAACATCATGGCCTACAACCTGGACACGTGGCCCATCAGAAGAACATCCCCACAAGAATTCTCTCCAGCATCGCTCAAGTGGGCCACACCAGCTATTGTTAACTAATCCCTGAGTTGCAAGGTTAAAAGCTAATGATACATGCATCTAGGTTTTTCATTTTAAAAAGCTTCCAAACTTGCACATCATCCCCCTGATCAAACACCCCAGTCTACAGAAGACCTAATTCAAGTTACCCAGAGCCTGGTTTTTGCCTTGACGTTTTACATTAAATGTCTTGTCTTTGAGTCAGTGTTTACCTTGCTGAAAGAGATCAGAAAATGTTATATTTTGTTGGTATTATTTCTTAAGTGACTATTAATGTCATTTTTATAAATGGATATAATTAACACATAGACTGGCAGCTTTTTTTTGAAATTTTCTCTTTTCTCCTTTCTGAGCTTATTCTAATCTATGACTGTAACTTGTAAATACATGTCTAGAGTTGATGAAATCACCCCTGTTTGGGTCTCAATCAGCTTAGCTACAGAGACTGTCAAGCTTAGTATTACTCATGTAAGGTAAAAATTAACAAACTAAAGTGTTGTAGAAGGAAAAGCTCAAAGGCAACCCCCCCCCCAAAGATTCGCTTTATACAAAGCTGCAACTTTAGGAGAGATATGTTAAAGGAAAATAATAACTTATACATGTGATTAAAATACTCAATGTACAGAAAGTAGGGAGCTTTCTTCAAGGATCAGTCTGAAATTTAATGTGCCAGAGGCTCCCCCTAAGCATCTTCAAGCCTGCCTGCTCCCTCTGTGCTGCCATAAAAGGGAAGAGTTTGACCCAACCTATCATCCTACCCTTTGTACCTCTGCAGAAATTCTTTCATCCAGAGATTTTGAAGTGTTTTTACAAATGTAAATTAACAAGCCTCATTATCCCTTCTCTCCACAGAGAAGGTTCAGTTAAGTAACACAGAAATTCACCTTAATGGCCTTCTCAGGTCACCTAAGAAGTCCTTTGTATCATCGGGAAATGGATATTCAAGGTGTAAAAATACTGCAGCCTCACTGCAGATCCAAATTCATTGCATCCTTTAGCAAATATCACTGGAGGGATAAATCATCTTCTTTAATCTTTACAGCAAAGCTCCTACCAGTTGGCTATTTTAAGTTATTAAGTAAAAAGATAATTGGTACTATTAAAGGAAATACTTAAAAGTCTAGAATGGCTGCAATAAACACAATGCCTCATCAGAAAAAGGAACTAAGGGCTTATAAGGCTATAGTTATCTCTACCCTTGACTGTTGTCGATAAGCTTTAGAATTAAAAGTAGCACCACCGTTGAAAGGTCTAATGGCTATCTCAGATATAAAATAACCAAGGGAGTATCTCGATTTTCTGACCAAATTTATAGCCACTTCTGCCCTGGCTTCCTATTTTCAGTTAATATGACCACCACCTACCTAATTTCTCAATGACCAAACCTAGGGATTATACTTGATCCCTCCTTTCCCTCTCCGTCTTCCACAGCCATTGTGAAGAGAAAACGCTGTGGCTGTTCCCCCAGTAGGTACACACTTCTATAAGCCCAGGGTTACTACACTGAATGTCTTCCTCCCCATTCTCTCTCTCCATGAGAACACTTCTCTCCCTCTGTAGCAAGTACCATGATATCCCTGTAGTATCTCTATCTGAGCTCAAAACTCAAGAAGACATTTTTCATTGTCCACTGGTTCTTCTTGTTTCTTATGGGACAGAACATACTGTGCATCTTATCATGGGAAAGCATAAAGCCTCGACTCAACCTAATGAGAGAGAGAGAGAAAACATTATCTTACGTAGGTAAGCAGTTTAGTTGAGGAATTTGAAATATTGCACGAGTTGCAGATGTTCAACCAGTCCTGCAGAGACACCATATGTCACCTTCCATTCTGGGTTCTCTGGTAATCAGATATGGAGCAAAGGAAGTGAACTTAGCAGCTAATAAATTGAACAGGACTGATATCTCATCTCCTAAAACACCAAAAAATATATACTGTTATAGTTTAGCATTAATAGTGGTTGCAAAGAAAGAAATAATTTTCAGGGTATATCCCAATAAAATTGTGCAAGTTAGTGCCTAACTTTACAAGATGATTTCTTCTTTCCCTTATGAAGTAAATTCAAAATGGATGAAGGAATTACTTGGTAGGGGTCAGGTGGTCAATCTGAGCTTCTGTCCCAAGCAATCAGACTGAAACAAGCTTCATACAATAGTGATACAAACAGATCCATACGGCATATGCAATTTACTGACAACAAATCAATATGCTTTGTGGATTCAATCTGACAAAGTTTAAAGCAAACAAAGGATACTATTTCTCTGAAACAATTCTATACAGCTGTGCAAGAGATCTCCATCAAGCTTTTCTTTCCAAGTACAAGTTATATCCTGCTTCTCTCAAAAATGCTGACACTCTACAGATATCCTCTGATATAATTTCTATAAGCTCCAAATAGCTTACATGTACTTATGTATTACTAAAAAAAGCTGTCATGCAGGCTTCAAAAAGCTCATGAATTGTAGAAGCTAACACTGATTTTTAAAGATTCCTGTGTCAGTTTTCATTTATACAATTCTTGTGTTCTAAAAATAGTACTCAAAAATCCATACACATAACTTAATTACATCAAGTGCTAGATTTTGCTAGATTCTGTTATATTCAAAGGAAGAGATTTTATGCCACACATATGCATTTGTATTTAAGTGACATGTAGACTTAGTGTGTCTAAAACACATTATTATTGTGACTAATATTCTATTTCACTCTCTGCCAGTGAGTGTGAGGAGGAACTTGGAAAAATATAAGTATGAGGGAAATGTTTCCTGGTGCCATTTGTTAAATTTTAGAGTCCTGCATTACATGGTACAAAATATAAAATATGTTATTAATATCAACCTGTCTGGAAGTTCTCAAAAGACCTATTTTTTATTTTGAAATTTCTCAAAAGAAAAATAACCTTAAACTTTTACTGTGAATTTTTGTACCACCTCCATGATGGAGAAGGTCTACCCAAGCCCTAGACCTATAAATAAATAAAACATACCTCCTGGGAAAGGGGGAAAACCTAAATCGGAACTTTTTAAATTGAATTGAAAATTTCTTTGAAACTGAGCACACATCATGTCGTGACACTCTATTATACTCAATGTGCTTTACACACAGAGTGAAGGACATTTCCTAGCATTAAAAAGGAAAATGTTTCTTTAATCAAACACATGTAATTGGAGATTGAAATAGTACAGGTGTCATTGAAAGTTACATTGATAACTGGAGTTATAGTATAAAAAGGCATCATAGCACCAATTAAAATGAAGTTGAATATGAATAAAAACTCAAAATACATACTTTAGGAGAAGTGAATAAAGAGTTGCCATAGGAAAGAGAGGTAAACTCAACCCGACCCTAAGCAAAGGCCCTCAAGGTTAAAGGTATAGAAGAGGATCTATTTCTAGATAAAGCTCGATGAAAGAAAGATGCAGTTTCCACTTCTCAACAGATACTGTTTTCCCAAAGACTTTAACACCGGAAAAGCTACCCTGGCCCCCTTCCCCATTGGTTCACAGACCAGGGGAGGCAACTCGAGACAAACTTCTCACACATATTCCCGAATTCTTGTCTCACCTCTCCCTCCCTCCATGGCTGTTCTACTGGGCCTCACTCTTCTGGGACACCAATTCCCACCACCGATCTCCGGCTTTGACGTCTGTGGCCGATTTAATCTGATATCTCCCTCAACTTCCCCCTTGCATTCCCTCACCTTTGCTACATAGATTTTATTCTCTCAACACCTTGAATTCTGGCATTCCTCAAATAAGAAACTTCTGCTCCAACTTTTAGCACCAGTCTATTCTATCTGCATTCTGTCAGGACAGGTTTCAAAATGACTCACGTCCTTAAGACGTTTACAATAACATTTTGTATCAGTTACAGCTCTATAAGCAGGAGACGCTGTTTTGGCAAATTTACATGAAAGGAAATTTATTGAAAGAATTGGGAGACTGAGAATCAACATGGAAAACTAAAGCATTGACTTAGAAATGCATAGAAACCAACACCCACATCTCAGGACCAGAAAAACAGAAGAATCTACAGGGAAGCTTTTACAGCAAGAAGATTCTAATTAGCTTGTAATCTTTGATATAGATGAGCACTAATATTCTTTCATCTGTTTGCTCCTCGGTTCAAGATGAATAAAAAGAAAATACACAAAATGAAACTGAAATGCCAATTAGGTAAAAGGGAAAAATCAGCCAATACTACTGCTAGCAGTCCGTCAGATTTCACTGGAGAACAGCTACCTGAGCAGAGACTGTATCGAACGCGTATAATTATCTTAAAGTCATGTTAGGGCACTATTTCTGCTGTTAGATAACTAGTTCTATTAGGATTTCAGAACCCTGTAACTCTCTAAATTCATATACACCTCAGTTAATTAGAGCCCCGAAATCTTACAGCTAGAACAAGAGATTCCATTATAGATGCAAAGATTAGAAAATTAAAATATCTGCATAATTGAATTGTTCCTTTAATCTGACTGAAATTCTATTATTGGGATTAGGCAGTTGTCAGTAAACTAGGAACAGAGAGGACCATCCTCAACTTGATAAAGAATATCTACCCCAAAATGTACTGTTAAATTCATTTAATGGTTAGAAACTAGCAACTTTCCCACTAAGGTCAGGAACAAGGACAAGCTGTCTCCCCTCACCTCTGCATTTCAATATTATGCTAGCTAATACAATGAGACAAGAAAGGAGAGGAAAGGCATACATACGGGGAAGGCAAAAAGAATCACCCAAAAGCTCCTGGAACTAATAAGCAATTATAGCAAGACTGCAGGATCCAATGTTAATATACAAAACCAATTGTTTTCCTATATATCTGCAATGAACAAGTAGAAACTGAAATTTAAAATAATATTGTTTACATTAATACTCCCCAACATAAAATATTTTGTTATAACACTAGCAAAGTATGTACAAGATCTACATTAGGAAAACAACAAATTTCTGATGAATTGAAACAAGAACTAAATAAATGGACAGATATTTCATGTTCTTGGGTAGGAAGACTCAAAATTGTCAAGACGTTAGTTCTTCCAAAATTCATCTATAGATTCAATAAAATCCCAATCAAAATCTCAGCAGGTTAGTTTGTGAATATCAACAAACTGATTCTAAAGTTTATCTGGAGAAGCGTAAGACCTAAAAGAGCCAACACAATATTGAACGAGAAGAGCAAAACTGGAGGACTGACCACGCTCTACTTCAAGACCTATAATGCAGTGACAGCAGTCAAGGCGGTCTGGTCCTGGTGGAGGAACAGACAAACAGATCGATGGAGCAGCACAGAGCCCGGAAACAGACCCACACAAATACCGTGAAGTGATCTTTGACCAAAGAGCTAAGGCAAAACAACTGAACAGATCAACTCTTTTCTTTTTTTTTTATGTGAATGCCCAAAGTTTATGTTTGACTTTATTTTTTAATTAAAATTTTTAAACTTTTTTTTCTTATTAAATTATACTTGGCATAGAATATTATATTAGTTTCAGGTGTAGAACACAGTGCTTTGACATGTATATATTCTACCATGCAAATATCACAGTAAGTCTAGTAACCATCTGTCACCATACAGATCGTCTTTTTGACACATGATACAGAACAACTGGACATTCACATACAAGTAAAATGAGTCTAGACACAGAACTTACACCATTCATAAAAATTAACTCAAAATGGATCATAGGCCTAAATGTAAAATACAAAACAATAAAACTAGAGATAACATAGGGGAAAATCTAGTTGAACTTTTTAGATGCAATATAGCAAAGGCATAATCCATGAGAGAATTAATTAGCTGGACTTCATTAAAATTAAAAATTTATTCTCTAAAGAAAACACTATATTATACTATAATGGTGAACACGTATCATTATACATTTGTCCAAACACAAAGAATGTACAATACCGATAGTGAGCCCTACTGTCAGCCATGTTCTCTGGGTAATAATGATGTATTAATATATGTTCATCAATTGTAACAAATGTACCACTCCAGTGAAGATATTCAAAGTGGGGGAGGCTATATGTGTGTGAGGAAGAAGAGGGTATATGGGAAAATCCATGTGTCTTCTGTTCAATTTTGCTATGAGCTTAAAAGTGCTCTAAAAATAAATTCTATTTTGTTTAAAGTGGTCTTAAGAGAAGTTAGAAGATACAACAAAAGAATCAGAGGTTGAGAATAACTGCATTGTAAATGGAGGAAAGTTAAAATGAAGATCAATAAATTTCTAAGGTTCTAGACCTTTCAGTTTTAGTGTTCATTAGAACTGGAGTCCCCACACTTACTGCCCTAGGATTTGCAGGATTTCCAACCTCCTTTATTGCTTCCTATATATTTAAAGCATCCTCTGCTCTTAGCACTCCAATTACTGTGAGCAAGGCTCTGTTCCTTGCAACAATAAAAATTTTAAGGAAGATAAAAGAAAAGATAAGGAGTGGTGAAAAAGGAAGAAAAAAATAGAAAGCATGGCATTTTTAATGTAAAAGAAAAAGTCTTTCAAGAAATAATTTGTTAATATGATGTGTCACAGTGTCATCAAATATGAAAAAATGTCTAGAGTGCCTAAAGGACACGCAATTGGGAAGCCATAAAACATGCGAACACGTGTGCACAGGGGTGTGTGTGTGTGCACGTCACTGTGGTGGTGGTAGTGACGGCAGAAATGGTGGGAGAGGAGACAGAGGAGAAGCAGGTGACAGCTGATAAACTTGCAGTTGGTTTAAATACAGATCTGTTTTTATTTCCACAGTTCAGTAATTGATTTTGAGTAACTTCAAATTCCACAAAAAAAAAAAATGAAGAACAAGAATATTTTGTCTGAATTCCCTCTTCTGTACACTCAGTGATCAAAAACACCACAATATCTAACTACACACCGGTTGGCGTCATGGTGCTGTTTGTTCCTGAAAAGGGAAGTCCAGCAGTAAAAGCACCGAATACAGCACAGGCATACCCGTTGCATGTAAAGTGAACAAAACACACTGGCATTTTCTAGGTGTGCAATGAGGAATTCTGAATTTAAATATATTTTATTTGAGGAAAAGCTAAAGCAAAAATACTGGCATGTGACCATGCAGGACTGTCACTGCCAACACAGACAGCAGTGATCAGCACATGCTATACTGGACTGCAGTGCCCACCCATTTGAAAAATGCATTACATCAGCTTGCCTGACTTTTAAATGTTAGCATGAAGGGCCCTCTAACCTATGCAGGTTGCCTCATTCCACATATGCACAGATTTTTAACTCATACAATACACTGTAAATTGAATTTTTTATAGCCCTACCGTACTTTTAGGAACATAAAACTTGAAATGTCTGCAATCCCCTCTGAGATCTATTTAACTTTTCCTGAATGTCACTAGTAAAATTATTTTTGCAAATTTCTATTCACTTATGTACTTCATTAAAATTAAATCCACTCAGAGTGTCTTACCTTACAATTCTGTAAGTCAAATGTCTAACACAAATCTCATTCGGCTAAAATCAAGGTGTCGGCAGGGCTCCGCTGCTCTGGGGAGTCTCTGAGGGCGAAGCCATCTGCGTGACTTTTCCAGCTTCTGGAGGCTGCCTGTGGCCTCAGTTCCTGGCCCTTTGCTCTATCTGCAAACCTAGTAAAAATGCCTTGAGTCTTTATCGAATCACATCACACTGACTACTCCTGCTTCCTTCCACTTTTAATTACATCCTTGTGATCCTTGTGATCCTTGTAATTACATTGGGCCCACCAATTAATCCAGAATAATTTCTCTGTTTTAAAATATACCAATTAGCAACCATAATTCCATGTACAACCATAATTCTCCTTTGCCAGGTAACAAAATATATCTCAAGTCCTAGGGATTAGGATGTGGATGGAAATCTTTGGGAGACCTTCGTTCTGCCTACCACACTCATGTATGCCTCTTCACCTTCTAGGGTATTGAACCAAGTCCCTCAATTTCAATCCATTCAGTATAGGATCTAACAAAAATTGACTGGTACCTATGTGCTGATCAGTGGGCCAAGAACATTATATAACCAAATAGGAAATGTGGCGGGGTGGGGAGAAGGGAAGGCGACATTCACTTTAGTTTTGTATATCTGAAACCTCCCATCCCTACTTCATCTCAGGCATGTGGTTCACTTAATCCCCCTTCCAACCCTACAGAGTTTTAGCCAAAAGAAAGTTTTTTCTGGGAAAGAATCCAGGGGAACGTAGTTCTCTTTCTCCCGTGCATCCATAACCCCATGTCACATGCCTGCCAAAGGTCACTGCTGGTGTGCTTGCAGACACCTGTAATCAAAGTTTAAGAGAATAATGATTTTGTTCTATAATTTGATAGAATAAGTTTGTATATGTTGGAATTGAATAAGAATACCTTCTTGGGAATGGACTGCATCAAAGCAAGACCATGCTTCTATAGGGTGTTTTCTATTTCTGTTTCTAGGTAAAACTTGATTATTATTGCTGCTGTTTTAGAACAAGGCGAACTAACTTTAAGGCTAGTCACAGGTGTTAAATGTGCTCCCTTTTATTATTTTCATCCAATTTCTCTCACCCTCTTTCCCTCCACCACTTCTTCCCTTGGTCCGTATAAATATTATCTAACCCCTATATATTCAGAGATTTTTTTTAATTTTAGCCTTCTTTTCTGTAAAGGCTGTGAAAATAATAAGATGTGTTGTTATAAAGAGCTCTTAAGAAATTAGTCACTAGGCAAAACAAACATTTTCCACTACAAGATTGTGGTTGAGATGGTGTTTTAGATTTAAACATATATGAACAAATACTGTTCCAGTTCAAATGACATAGGAAATAAATATTTTATGTAGAAAAAGATTAAATTTTAAAAATGCATATTTATGGCCCATTACTTGATATTTGGATTTAATGAAAGAGTTGAAAGCAAGGACTAAATCAGGATAAAAGCTTTACCATTCTTGCTGGAAATGGAATGTTTTTGACATAAAATAAGGATAATTTGAGTTCTTTTTTCATTTTCTGAGCTCAAGCATACCATTTAAAGGTAGATTTCTTTCTCCTAAGAACATGAATTGTTACCAAGGATGTTAGAGTTATCTACAAATTATAGGTGCATGTTGGCCCGGAGGATAAAATATGATATCAATTAATTAGAGACTTAGCAAGAAACAACTATTTAATATGCATTTGTTTTTCAAAACAGAAATGGAATTGGTATAATAAAAACAATAATTCAGTCTTTTATAATAACCAATACAGGACATTAAAAAACTTTAATTTAATTTGATAGCCAATTTTTTTTTATTCTGTAGAGTACCATACTATATCTATTTCTGGAGTTGCTCTGTACTTACCTACCCACCCTAATGCAGGAATCCCAGTACATGGCTAACCACACATGACTGCAGAAGCCAGCTTTCACTGATGTTTTTTGCCATCTCCTTCAAATGCCCCACTTCTATGACTTTTCTCTCTCCCACCGTCTTTCCAAAAAACATTTTTTGCTTACCTGATGCACACCAAGAGCATGCTGTGGGGCTTCACGCATACAAAGGTTTGTAAAATGATCTGGTTCCCTCTTCTCCGGATTTCAGTCACACATAGGTAAGTTAGTAAGTAGTCTAGTACAATTGCTTTCAAACTTTTAAAAACATTCTCCATAATTAAAATGTGCACACTGTATTTCTGTCTAGTAAGTACACGTGTCAGGGGGGAAAATGAGTCACACAGCAACACTTACTGTTATGCACGATACACTCTGATTTTTTCTATTTATTTCTTCTATTTCTTTTCTTTTCATGCTGATCAAGACCTATCACATTGTTTTAGTATCTATTGTATTACAAAGTTTGAAAAATAGAGCTCTAGAAAATGTACATAACAAACAAAATCCCAAAAGATGGGAAACTTGGTACTTTGCTGCATCTCCAAATGCTTAGCAAACTCTCTAGTATAGATTAGTCAACATAACTCATCATAAAACTGTTGGATGGATGGGTATAGTTTGAATGTTTTTATCAGCCCCAACTCCTTTTTAAAAATGTTATTGCATTCATGGGGTGACACTGGTTAATAAAACGATATAGGTTTCAAGTGACCAATGATATAATACATCATTCATATACTGCATTGTGTGCTCACCATCCAGAGTTTCCTCTCTTTCCCTCACCATCTATCCCCCTTTATCCTCTTCTTCCTGCCCTCCCCCTCCTTCCCCTCCTGTAATCACCCTACTGTTGTCTGTGTCTAGGAGGCTTTTCTTCCCTTCATCTTCTTCACCCAGCCTCCAAACACCCTCCCCTGACAGCTGTTAGTCTGTCTTCTGTACCTAAGAGTCTGTTTCTATTCTGTTTGTTAGTTTATTTTGTTCATCAGATTCCTCTTATAGGTGAGATCATATGGTATTTGTCATTCTCTTGACTGGCTTATATCACTCACCATAATACTCTCCAGGTGCATCCATGTTGTTGCAAAGGGTAAGATTTCCTTACTTTTTATGGCCGAGTAACATTCCATTGAGTAAATATACCACAATTTTTTTTATTCCACTCATCTAGTAATGGGCACTTGGGTTAGATAGTTTTGATGAATTTTTTAAAAACATTTACTTTTAGGTATTCATGAGACTTTTCTTCAAGGCAAATTTAAAGACATCATATTTATCATTTATAAACCCTTATAATATAGTCTTTGAAGCTATTATGTATTACTGCTATCTTGTAGAGAAGTCAACCCAAATATCAACAAGCTGGTTAGTGTACACTTAAAATTAGAAATCAGATTTTTTTTCTCTTCTACCATAGTTTTTTCTTCTGTTGTACCATGCTGCTCACATCTAACCTCACATACCCAACTTTCAAGGTCATTTCTTCACATATTTTCCCATTTTCTTTCTCTGTAATAAAACTTCTAATTGTCCTGTATCATGATTTTATTCATTAACAAGACTTAAGGTCTGTAGATGGAGACTTAGGTTGCTTCCATATCTTGGCTACTGTAAATAATGCTACACTGCACATAGGGGTGCCTATATCTTTTCGAATTATTGTTTCGGTTTCTTCACATAAATACTCAGATGTGGAATTGCTGGGTCATAAACAGCTCTAAAATAGTTCCATTTTGAAGTTTTTGAGGAATCTTCCTTCATACGAGACTTAACAAGAGATCACTGCATAAATTATATAAATGTCTAACTGCTATGCTGTATACCTGAAACTAATATTAAATACTATTGAATGTCAACTGTAATGAAAAAATAAAAAATAAGATGTAATTGCTCAAGATTAAAGAGAAAATAGATAAAGTACAAAAAGAACACATGTGAAAGGCAGTTAATCCTGCAGAGTGAATGAGCTCTTTAAGCTGTCTGCTGGTCTTGGGACGTTCTGTGAAATGCCTATTATTTTCAATCCTATATTATAAACTCTACTTTTTTGTCTCTAGACTCACAATTTCATTGATGTAATAACTTTTGTAAAATTGGACAACAGAATGAGTTAAGAGTTCTACATTTACCTTTAGCTTTATTGATCTTCAGACAAAGTCTTAATTATTGGTGATTTGAGGAAATAAAAGGTTCATGAACTTCATTTCACTAGACATATATTTAGAAATGCAGACATTTCCTATGCAATCTCCTAATACAGAATTGGAAAGAATGACTCTCAGACCACCATACGTCTCTCACCTTCCTCTGGCAGTTGCTGTTTCAGGGATGATCTCACTCAGAGTAGTTCCTGGAAACCATCAAATGCAAAATCTGGCAGAGAAGAGATTAGTGCACTGATACGTGATAGAACAGAGGGAGCAATTTAGAAGAGTCTATGGATACTATTTCATCCTAATGTCTAGACTAATAAAACTGGGTTTGTAGGGTTAACAAAAATGGTGACTATTTGAAAGCTACTGCCAAAACATCTGAAAACGTAATAGAACTTGCTGAGGACTTAAAAAGTGCTATCACAACACTTTCTAAGGGATATAGTAAGTAGGCTAACCTTTGGTGATAAAAATATGAGAAGTTGTTGCAAAGGAACCTGGCTCCTTTGTACAGAGGTACTCACTCCCCTTCACAATATCTGGCTGCTGCTTCTTTCCTCAAGCTTCAGATAATGAGGAGCACATCGCATAAGATGCAACCAAATTTAAGACAAAGCAGAACAAAGCAACAGAGCTTCACATTTGCTTCACTGCATTTTCTGTTTTGTCAGCTATGGCCTTTTTTTACTTCAGCAACTCTGAACATGGTATATGTATATCTTATTTTTTGGAATGACTAATTATCATTTACCTTGCCAATATATTTCTTTTATTGTATTTGACCCCAGCATGGTGCTTTAACTCAAGGGCATATATTTTTCTTAGAACTAAAAGGCCCTAAAGCAATGTTTGGTGACTTAAGTTGGAAGAGAAGCACCCACAAAAGTTATGGTTTTTAGAGTAAATCCCGTTAAAGAAAACTTATTCTAAAAAAAATGTCTTTAATCCCAACTTCAGAGTAATACTACTGCTTCAATCACATCGTTACAATCATGAAAACAAGAACAGTATTTGTTTCAATGTTCTTGATCCTCTTGGTATTTAGCAAGATGCCAAAGGCATCAAAAGCTTCCACATAACCTTCATGTTGTTGTCTTTTATTTCCCCAGATACATATTCACTAGGAATAAAATATTTTTAATATTATTCTGTTGTCATCCCTCTTTATGCTTAAACCTTAGGTCCTTAAATTCAGCAATACTGAAAAGATAGCCTGCTACAAATCCCCAACTGCTTCAAAATCTCAATTGCATCTATTTTTCATTTTCTTGTTTGACACCGGTTCCATAATCACAACATGAATGTGTCCTTTACGAGAACAACAAAATCTCTCTGTTGGCCAAAAATAACATCTCTCTCTTTAGAGAAGAGTAGGAAGACTAGCATACAAATAAGGGAGATTTAAAACTGCTTTAAAAAAACAAAATTGTTTTTCATTTCTCACATACAAATAATGCATTTCCTATTGGATTCTTGTAATCGGTTGGTTGTAACGAGAGTAAGATAAGGAGTTGAGCATCTAAGGACAGAATGTTATCATAAAATTTATGAAAACACAAAGTAGAATTAAATAATCAATTTAAAACATTCAAAGCAGAAAGATCATAGAGGGCATTAAGCGAGGAGGGAAAAGGAAGTGTGCTCTCTTTATGTGTGTTTTAGTGTTTTCAAATGGGTGTACTTGTTCTAAAAACAATTTTAAATTTCTGCAGTATTTTAAAATTCCATTAAGGCCAAAAGAATTGACATCTTAAAAAGACACACTTCGTGGGACAGAGAGGAACTATTCCTCAAAGAAGAAAAAAGTAGCCTAACAAAATCAAAACTTCATCTATGCAAAAACTTGCTTAAAAAAAATAAACCATGACCTTCGAGGTTCCTCATGGAAACACCAGTTGTGATATTTGAGTCACCAAGACAACACTCCTATATCCATCTGCAGTTATAACTGTCATATGCAAACATGTAATTTTATTCACATAGTATATTATTCATGATTAAATGTTAAGTTATGAAGCAATTAACATATTTTGCATTTTTACCCTATATACTAAAAAGCAATTGGTAGCATAATGATTAACCCTTTCTTCCAAAATAAAGGTGTTTCTTAACAAGCACTAACTTTCAAAAAATAGGAGGTGATGTTTCAAACATTTTAGATCCTAACATGCTAATTCTTACACACACTTCTATACTCACATACATTTTACATCCCAACATGCTAATTTCTTATACACACTTATATACTCACATACATTTTACATCCTAACATGGTAATTTCTTATACACACTTATATACTCACATACATTTTACATCCTAACATGCTAATTTCTTACACACACTTATATACTCACATATGCATATATATGTATATACATACATATATAAAATGTATTATAAGTATTTTACTACCTACAGTTAAGATTTTGGTTGAGTGTTCAAATGTTATACATTTAAAGTTGCCCTATGTAATACCCTTGACTCATAGAATATTTTATTTTAGCAACAGATTACTGGTATTTAGTGGAAATGGCTTTCTTAACTTTTTAAAACTCTGCATGCTCCTACACTGAACAAAATCAGGTTTCTATTACCATGTAGAGACAAAAGGATGTTGAATATATAACTAATGGTGAGGGACAAGATAGTATAAGAATGAGGAAGTCCTGAGACACTGCAGCTGTCAACAGTCAGCACCCTGATTTCCGAGAATCACCTTGTGACACCTGGCAAGGAGCCACACTTGTGCACCAGAGCTTCAGTTGACCACTGTTTCACCTCTACCTCATTATAATAAATTAGCATTGCAGTTTCCAACCCTGTGTGGGCAAGCAAGGAGAATTATGAGACCCAATAAGGCCTACACCCTTTCGGCGGAAGGGACCTTTTCAACCGTCGTAGATGGCCCACTCCATATCTTGGGAAGTGCACTTTTCTTAATAAATCTCACTTCTTTTGCTTAACTCTGTGTAGTCTGTTCAATTCTTTGTTCGCAGCCACCAAGAACCTGGACCCTGTCTCCATCTGCAACAGTAGTTAGTGTGTACCCACACAAACCAAATGAAATCTTCAGTTTTCAAAGCAAATCTTATATGGGGCATTTAAAATTACATAAAGACATTTCAACCAATACCTCAGAAATTTTAGATTTTTCTGTTTTGTAACAAGATACATTGAGATATAATGTTGTGAATTATTTAACCATAAATATGGCTTTAAAGTTGTGGAGCCTAATTAGGATGGCAACATAAAAGTCTAAAAGTACTCAAAAGAAACATTGTGTTTCACTTAGATTGGTTCAGATGTCTAGTTACAGGTATTGCATAATTTAAATGATTTCAAGTTGATGTGCCTTTTAGTCAGACTAATGAGAATTGAAGATGCGGATCAATACAGCTCCAGCCATTAATTCACAGAATTTTACATGCCATTGCAGTATTTATTTATTCCACCTTTGACTAGGTGTGTGAGTTTGAATAGTAGTATAGTTGCCGACATTAATTACAAACATTGTTATATTTTGATTTTCACAGCAAATTATACAATCTACTTATTCTTATCCATGTCTTATATTTACAAAGGTTAAGTTGCCTTGCCCTCGTTCACTTTGCATAGGGCACAGCACCTATGTACTAAAGACAAGAATCAAACCCTGGTCCCTCTGTAAGATTCTAAGGAATTATAAAACATGATGTAATTTGCCTTCATTAATCTTGCAGACTAAGTGAGGTGATAAGAAACATTGAGACAAGAGGAAGTGAAGCATGGCAGAAAACCTGTGTAAGTTTGCTTTTAAAGCCCTTATATATTTAGTCCCTAATCTTAGGTCCTTGGTTGCTTTTTATTTCAAAGTTGTGGGAAAAAAATCTGATACTGAGTTTGATTTTCTGGAAATATTAAATAGCATTTTAGAAATTTTTTACCATTTAGGCCTATAAAAAATAAAATAAGGTAAATAAGTGTTAGATGATATGGGGCCTTTTATTTTTAGATAACTCATATAATAAATATTATTTCTGAAAATATGTTTTTAAAACATATCTTTTTCTGAAAATATGTAATTTCACAGGGTTGTTTTCTACTGATCAAATCTCCATGGCAAACCATTTTAAAAGTATAAGGAAAAATACAGGTCTCGAAAACTGAAAATAAATGAGAGAAAAGGGAGGGGTCTAGCAAAGAAAGTTAAAAATTGAGACTGAGGAAGACATGCTTAAATGATGACAATGATTTTTAGTCAAGACATGTAAATCCATCTGAGCGTGGAATCTGACTCTATAATCTCTTAAGATGCCTTTTAGCTCCATGTTCTATGTATAAGTTCCCTAGTCCCATAATAGATTCAATTTTCTTTTATAATAAGGACTGGTCAACAGTACTTAAAGATATTAATCAGATACACTTGCCTTGTGGGGTTACTAATCATCTGCCTTTGAAATACAAATAAAATACAAATGAGGACCCAATGCCTATTTAAAGCAGGTAAAAGAGGAAGATTTAGGGATATAGGCAACCTAAAGGTATTTCCCCTCTCCAGACTCCCAACCCCAAGCTTTCTGCCACTCCTGATTAAAGCTGCTATTGGGACAAGGAGCATCTGAGTACAGGAAAAGGCATGGCCACTGGTGAATTCCACTAGAGAGAACTGGAGTAGAGTTTTTTCCTGATAGGCTGGACAAGTTTCCAGAGACCCAATTTAAAACCTTGGAGAAGGATCATAAAGAATAATTCTCCAAAAGGGCAAAATCAGGAACCTCATACAAATTTAAAGTGGACGTCTCCAAAGTTTTATCTAATTAATAATTATTGCTATTTCATAAATTGATAAGGAAACAAGGAAAATATCATAGGGGTAAAAAGAAAAGTCAAAGTAGAGCATACTTCTAGTCAGATAAGGAATGCTGAAATGAATTTACAAAGGGATGAGAAACTGGCAAAACTAGTCAATATTCTCAGGATATTAATTGCATTCCATCAAACATAATTTGCATTTCTATAGATGGAAATTTTTTGCATTGCTCCCAGTTTTCCACAAATTAACATCTATCTTTGGAGAGTTACAAAACAGCCTGCTCAAAGACAAAGACAGAGATAACCCAGATGGGAGGGCTTGTCAGGATACCCAGTACATTTCAGTCTTTCGCAGTTTTGGTTTACAACGAACAAATGTAAATAATTAAATCTTAAAAGGATAGAAATAAACTATCTTGGAATGGGCAACACAAGCTTAAACAAAATGCTTGAAACAGATGAAATATAATATAGTGGGACTTCTAATAACATTATAGAACAGACAGTATTCAACCATTTCAGGAAATAAAGGACTAGGGTTTATGGGTATTAACTTTCCAGTTCTCAGGGAAAAGGGCAGGAAGGGTAGGAGATGTAAGAAGTGAACATATTCTAAAAATCTTATCATATATAGATTTGGGAGCAAATAAAGAGGAAATGGGACATACCGTGCTTGGCAAAATACAGGCATCTTGGTGATTGCTACTATGCTTCCAAATAATTGTCAAAAAATATTTTTTGGAAACTGAGAATAGGGAAAAGGAACTAAAAGTAGCACAGACTGATGAACACTTTTATTTTTGCCCATTAGCACACGTGAACCACCATTTAACTACGTATTGTTACCAGTAGCCTTTGCTCCAGCTCACTGATAGGTAATATTCATGGACTATACTAAAGGAGAAATTTGGAGCTTGGTCTCTTTTATGAAAAACACCTGTCCTGAAGTGCTTTATAAAAATGAGGCTAGCATTTCTTAGTCTTGAAATTTTTTGTTTGGTTTGCTTTGGTTTGGCCCAGATATTAAAACTTGTTCTGACATAAAGACAATGAACAAAGTCTGGCTGTCATATCACGTCTTGATGTTGTTTACCTTCTGATTACAAGTCACACCAATTGGTCTCCAGATCATTTTAGGAATTAAATCTCAGGAAGTGAGTCCAATCAGGGAATAGAGAGTTTCACAAAACAGATTGAGTTTGTTGGATATACGCGTAAGAGTCAAGAAACAAGCTTAGAAAACTCAAGAAATATAAATGATGGCTTTAAGTTTACAGCTAATGTAAACTGCTATAATTTGACTATAGCTTCTGCAATTTAAAAGATGCCAGTATTCAGTGTTATGGCATTTAACATCAGGAAAATGAGACTTAGGCACAGATGGGTTTTCAGGCTTCAAGGGAACAAATCCTTAAATTTAAATAACTGTGAGAATAATTACATAGTTTTGTGGCAAGTTACAAGAAATACATCACATTCTTTCAAACAGAGCTCTTTGTCTGCTATAATTACACTTTCTAGAGGAGTGTTGCACGAAATACGGAAGCATATCTCCCTCAATCAATGTTATCATCACAACATTGAAGTGTGTTTATTAATGTTCTTGGTTATGCTTCTGTGACAGAAACTATTCACAGCAACCCAAATAGGCGCTCCCATTGTTTAAAAATTATCATATAATTATAAAACTTAATGATTAAATTTCTAAACAATTAGAATGACCATAATTTCTATATATTTTATAAGGTCTACTATGTATTATTTATGCATAAATTATATCAATCAGCACACATTGGCTCTTGTATTTTTCTGCCTCTATGTCATAGGGACAAGGTCAAAATAGGTATTTACTTTCTCCAGGAAAATGATGAGGATTATGCAGGGGCATCTGGAACCCAGGTAGGCAGTTCAGCACTGAATGTCATTCTGCTCCTCAGTAAGAAGAGAAATGTCTTCTGAAATTGAAAAATTGGAATAGGCTTCTCTACTACAGTTTTATATATAAACAGTTCTCAATCCCACAACTGGATACCAAGTAAAATTCCCAAGTGTTTTTTTTTTCTTTTTTGAACAATTCTATTTCAAGGAAAATACCTCATCTCTAATCCTTTCAAGGGACAAAGTAGAGTAAGGCCTGAGAAGACAGATCCGGGGAAGGGACCCACAAAGTGTCTGGAAATGTGCGCAGCTCAGGGCTGTTTGCATAGGAAATTCCAAGATCCCAGCATCCGGAGCATGGCCTGGGCACACTTGTGTGGGCACATCCCTGCGGCCACGTACACTTTTCAGCTTGTGGAGCAGGTTGTACTG
Source organism: Micronycteris hirsuta (assembly GCA_004026765.1). NCBI lineage: Eukaryota > Metazoa > Chordata > Mammalia > Chiroptera > Phyllostomidae > Micronycteris > Micronycteris hirsuta. Next base: position 30,107 of record PVJI01002009.1, on the reverse strand, counting down.
GTGAACCTCTGAAGCATGGGTCTCAGGTAAGTGGCATTTCTTACAGAGTCTAAGGATGGTAATGTGTACTACATACAGTTCCCATTGGATTTAATGGGTCTATGCAAAGTCTGTTTTTTATTTTATTTTAATGAAATTCAACTATACTCAAAAAAATGCCATTTGAATAATGTCTCCTCTATTTTATTAATTAAAAAATAGTGAAAAATACATAGAAAACACATTCTGCTATATATTGGTCCACTATATCAATAACTTCATGCCTATGGGACTGGATGAGCAAGAGGTGGCTAAACATTAAAACCCTTGATAAGATATATGCACACCAGAGGCTGGGAGATAAAACAGATGATGATTCAAGGACCCTCCACATCAGTAAAGTTTTGGGGGTCCATTGGTCTGGGATATGATCAGACATCCACGACAAAGTAAAGGACAAATTATTGCATATCCCACTTCTACCTTGAAAAGGAAAGTACAATGCCTGGTCGGCCTCTTTAGGTTCTGACCCATTTACTGAGTTTATGAAAGACAATTATCTTTTACTGAGCTCAGAAAAGGAAAGGACTCCTTAGCAGGACCAGGCTACCTTGCTCCTTAGCTAGAGAGGACCTGGAGAAAATATAATTTCATGTATCCGTGATGGAAAAAGACATCACACAGAGGTTACAGCAAACTTTGAGAGGAGAATTGCAGTGTAGATGCCGAGGATTCTCTAGCAAGGTGAGGTGATCTACAGCAGAGAATTCCACAACGTTCTAACAATCAGCTCTCGGCCTGCTCCTGGGCCCTGATAGAAATGGAGCACCTGACCATGAGATACCAAGAGACAGCAGAATCAGAAATTTCCCCTAGGAATTGGGTTCTGCCAAACCTATCAAGTCTTAAGGTCAGGCTGACCCAGCAACAGTTCACCTCAAAAGAGGAGTAACAGTTATGGGATCAGGCACAAGCCGTAAAGCACAAGAAAGCTGCATCAGCAAATAGTCTAAAATGCTTGCTCACACTTATGGCTGTATGGGGTGTCCTTAAAAGCCAATAATGGAGGATCTAAAAGTCTGAGCTGAATTAAGGAATGAGTTGGCTGAGTATGTGAGTATAAATCAAAACTGAACTGTGGCTGCACCATGGCCTCCTTCCTCCCTGGCCTTGAAAAATAAGACTGAAGAGAATTCCCCCCCCCCCCCAAAATGAGCAGAGCTTTCATCATTTTACCTGATCATCCACTTTGTAGAAAGAAAAATAGCCTGAAAGAAAAATATATTTTGACTCAAAGGTAGTGGTTAATGGCTTGGCTAGTTAGACAGGGGCTGGTATAAGATTAGAATGTTGAGGCAAAGACATATGTGGAAGATACAAGAGGATGAACCTGTACAAGTGGACATGAAATGTAAAGACCTCGTATCACTGACCAGAAGGCATCCACCATGAAGAGGTATTAAACAGCCAAGAAAACAGAATGGCCAGGCCAGCTGACCTCACCCTACCTATATCACGGTGATTACAATGCTGGCACAATGACCGTATCATGGAGTAGCCATGGTGGCAAGAACGGAGCCTAAGTGTTGCAATCCAACTTCTACCTCTCCCCAGTCTTGTTCCTCTCATTCTTTCACTGCCGTTGCTGAGAGCGCTTCTCAGTGAACTTCCTGCCACCAAATTACCTTCTCAGTGACAGTTTCTTGGGTAATCTGGACTAACACAATGCTCTTCTGTTCTCTCTTCCTTCATCTCTCCATTTCTCCTGCCCTTCCTTCTTTCCTTTCTTCCTTCTTGTGTGTGGTAGCACATCTCTAGTCTGTGAGAAATGGAAGGCTACTGAAAAATCTGTAGTTTGTGTCCAGTAGTTACTAGCATAATTGCTAGGTGATACCATGCTAGGAGAAAACGTTGCTTCTTTCAGAGCAGGCCTGGGCAAACATTTTTCTGTAGAGCTAGGAAGTAAATATTTAATCTTTGCAGACCATATAGTCTCATTGCAATGATTCAGTTCTGCTATTTTAGTACAAAAGAAGTCATAGACAATATGTAAGCAAGTAATCTAGGCTGTTTTACACACACAATAAAAAAGAAAGAAAGGTTTATTTACAAAAACAGGCATTAGGTCATATTTGGTCCATTAACCACACACTTGTTTTAAAGCATCAGAGATAGATGGGAGCATTAGCATACAGCATTTAAAACACAAGTCCTAGAAGGTTCTGTACACATTATTAGACAAAGATTTTTTTTTACCATTCCCTTGACTTCTTATTGTTTCTGCCCTGATGCAAGTCATCTGACCAGCGAACATCTCTTCTTGGCTGTAGAGGGAATCAATGTGTTTCTAATGTGGCTCAGGCTATGGCTTCAAGAGGTCCCATTCCACCATTGGTCAAACACACAGAAACTGCAAACCTGTGTTTTCACAATATGGAAGTTACAAACAGGAAGAGCAGTGGGGTAAGGACGAGAAGGTCATGTCTTGTCAGTCCATGCTTTGCTCCACTTCTCTTAAATCTTTTGAAAATATAATTGGGGACACGGTAAAAACTCCATCTGCCATTCTTTCCACTTTCTTCCTGGTTCCCTTCCCCATACTTGTCTAAGTCACCACTGTATGTATCCTCCCAGTGTTTCTTCGTTTTTCTTGGGTTTCAGTTAACTTGGCTATTGTACTTTATATTCACTACTTCTAACATAAGGAAATTTTCATTCTTATTATTACCAAGACTTCATTTTAAATTTACAATTTGGAAGTGCTTTTTCACTTAATCTAAGAAGCGATTCTAATATAAATGAGATCTAAATAAACACCTGTACAGCCAAAATGCATGTGTTGAAAGTAAATTTTTAAGTTGTTATATTCATAGGTCATATCTACATGAAAACAACAAGAGAATTTGATTATTTATAATTTGGGAAAAAAACTACTTAGTTCTGGATAGGTAGAGGATATATCTGAGAAAACTCTATACAATTGAATAATTACAGCACAGAGAGCCACAGGGTCGTGGGCTCAAGAGACTGGTTCAAAGACCAGAGTGAAATGAATCAACAATGGAAAACAGAGAGGCAGTGGATCAAGATGACTGTCCAGATGGAGAGATAACATAGGTGATGTGCGTTCTACCTGAGCACTGAGTTCAGAATCTAGGTAGCAGTCAGGAAGTAGCTGCATGTACAAAGTCATTTGTTAAAAGATGTCTTTGAAAGAGAGAAAAATCATGCCAGATACTTGCATCTTAGTGTGGGACTAGCCCAAGATCTATAGACTTGAGGGCAACTATTTACTGAACATAGAATGTTTTTTTGCTTATACTACATTTCCTAAAGTCAGTTAATTTACTTACTGCATAGAAAAAGTCCAAAATAAAGAACTGATAGTTTACAGATATTACTGATATGTTTTGAATTGTAAAGTTGTCTTCTCTAAATTTCTATTTGAAATACCCCAAATCATAGTCTAGTTCTGAGAAAATAAAAAAGAATGAATTGCATGAACTAAAAAGGACAATTTCCAAGAAAGCCTGGAAGAGAACGAGGCTTACTTTTTCTAGGACTCAGTTCTTAGATCTTAACACGGAACAGGATCTTCCTTGGTGAGATGCTGATAGACGTGATGAGCTTGATTAGGAAATCCCTGCAGCAATTCAGACAGGCATTGGCCAAGACCAAAAGAGAGAAATATGTGTGCCATATTTCACCCAAGGAAAGATGATGCAGTAGGATGACGGAATGAACTAAATTAAAGTGGTCAGGGTTTTTTGTTTTGTTTTGTTTTTATAAGCACAAATGATTTGAAAGGATATATAAAATATCTCCTTGCCCAAGGAAGGTTTTGCTGGGACTGTGTTAGAGGAATAACTTAGTAACCAATCAATAAAAAATAACCATATCTATAATAAATTGCTAGATGTGAAAACTGTATTGTATATTATTATTATAGATATGTATAAACTTGACTATGAGATTTTTAAATGTCTAATTTCTTTTCCAGGCTTTATATAGGGTTGGGCAAAAGTAGGTTTATAGTTGTTTGTATGGAAAATAATACATTAATAAATAATAATACAAAAATAAGCTCTGCGTTCCAAGTACTCACAACTGAAAACCTACTTATACCTGAAAACCTACTTATACCTCTCAAGAAAAGAATGATAAATCATTTCAAGATCAAAGTATATTAACTGAATTTAATTTCATTTGTGCTTCCAGGATCGAGTTGATTTATTCTTCTATTCTCAGAAATACCAGTTTATTGGCACTTGTAGAGCACAAACAATATGAAAACCATGTTAAGAGTTTCACTTTGTTCATATTCAACAATTCAGAAAAAAAAATTTCTATAGAATCTCAAAACCATTCATGTATTGCACAAATCTAATAACAAAAAATTTGACCCAAAGTTCTGTTACACAAAAAGTAGAGTTAGCCTTCCAAAACTAATTAATAGATCTTTCTATCTGGAAGTTACTGTGTATGTGATTAGATAATAAATCAAGCCTTCTCTAATTTCTGGTCTTGATGACATACAATTGGATTTGCAAGGCATTTCCAGATTTTAAATATGTAGCCAAATTAAAAAGAGGGAAAAAAACAAGATAAATTTTAATAATGCATCATATTTAATGCAATATATCTAGAATATTATCATTTGAATATTTAATCAATATAAAAATTATTAGTAAGATATTTTATGTCCTATATTTCATACTAAAACTTCAAAGTTGAATACACATTTTACATTTACAGCACATCTCAATTTGGGTGCTGAGTTTTTATTGAAACTGTCTCATCTGTATTTTGAGTTTCTAAAATCATCATAGCAAAATAGATTTAGATACCACATTCCAAACATAGAAATAATATGATGTTTTTAACAGTTTTTCCAATGGTTTTGGTACTCCTAACCCTTGTAGGACATTTGGTCTGGTCTGAAACATCCACAGAGCCATCTGGTTACTGATAACTGGTCCTGTACCAAAATGTCCACAGAGACCGCTGGTCCACGCTGACCAACCCACCTCCCCGGCTGTGCCATCACCAGAAAGACAGCCAAGTCAGGAAAGGATATTAGTGGCCATACAGCCTCAACACCATTGTTAGATCAATAACACGTGATCACATTTTTATGTATGAATGCTGCAAACCAAAAGTGCAAATAATCTTCAATGTCTTTGAACCCAGGGGCATTTTCTAAGCATGACTGTTCTGGACAGGACCAAATACCTACTAATGAATCTAATATTTTTAATAGTTTTTGTAACACTGATCCAAGTACAAATAATCATTTTCATATAGTTCTCCACATTGATGAAACTGGTTTGTGTTTTTTAGAATTTTACTAAAACAAAAGCACATCACTTTCAAAATAAATCTATTCAAGCAAGTGAAATAACTTTTGTGTCAACTCAGTATTATTAACATAGAACTCAAAAAATAATTAATTGTAAAACAACTGTAAATATATTAATATCAGTAAAACTTTCTTTGTTTCTTGTACTATTTGCAAATTTGCATAACTCTGTTAGTTACAATTGAAAATATTTTGCATTCATGTTAGAAAAATGTCTAACATAATTATTATTGATTTGTACAATGGATGGAAGGTTTTAATTTCAACTGAAGTTTCATACCTGTCAAGCAACATCACTAATAAGCTTTTCTTTTCCTTTGGGGTTTCAAACTAATCTCATTTATATGCAGTGCGTACTGGAGAAAAAATGAAAATCATATTCTCATTTTGTCTTTGATGACTGAACATTTGCCAAACATTCCTTCTGTTTAGAAAAATCCTGAATTGGAGTAGCCATACAGTACATTTTTATGAAACTATTCCATAACCAAACCAACAACCATGAGTGACACCACAAAATCACTATATCCATCGCCTTCTATCTTTTTAACATTTTTGTATATGAAGATGAATCTAACAACTCTATACATGATCTTTTTCATAGAATCTGCTTCAGGAAACTAGAAACAATTTTTTTCACAAATACATCCCAGATATATCATACAGCTGAAAAAACAATAGGAGAAATATCAATCTTTTACTTAAAAATATGATTTTGAACAAAACATAGCTAAAACATTGTCCACCATGATAAAAACAAATTTACTCATACGAGTTAAAAATTCTTCTTTGACAGATATATAAGATTTTAAAATACCTAGGCCACATTTAATATTTTAGACCATAAACTGATAACATTTCTTTGTAATTTTGGAAGTCTACTGAGACAAAATGTGTCCAAGGTGTTAATTGGTCAATGTTACATATCACCCAACTCATTTAAATTTTTCTAAATATTGAAAGAATAAATGTTTGATATTAATAGAAAGTATTTTATTCTAATGGCAATTGCTTACTGACTTAAAAACTTAATTTTTGTAAAAATTTTTAGCACTTTCCTTATAATTTTCTGACAGAATTTCTTTATCTGAAGTAATAGTTCCTTTACCATCTCTATATTTAAAGAAGGCTTATTTTTATGCAAATATTCAAACCATTTTATAGCTTAAATACATATACATAAATATATAGCTCAAATAAAGAAATCAGCTAATAGTCTTACGGGAACTTCTTCGTAGGTAACGCTCTTATTTTATCTTACTGTTTTTTAAATTCTCTCCTTGCTCTGGCTGGTGTAGCTCAGTGGATTGAGCATGGGCTGCGAACCAAAGGGTCGCTGGTTCTATTCCCAATCAGGGCACATGCCCAGGTTGCAGGCCAGGTCCCCAGTGGGGGCCACATGAGAGGCAACCACACACTGATGTTTCACTCCCTCTCTTTCTCCCTCCCTTACCTTCTGTTTAAAAATAAATAAATAAAATCTTAAAAAATAATAAAATTCTCTCCTTATCTTTAATCTTGGGTAATTTAATTATGATTAAATAGGAGGTGGGTTCCTCTTTGGGTCCAATTTCTTTGGGACTTTCTGAACTTCCTGGACTTCCTGGAAATCTATTTCCTTTGCCAGACTGGGGAAGTTTTCCTTCGTTATTTTTTCAAATAAGTTTTCAATTTCTCGCTCTTCCTCTTCTCCTTCTTGCACCCCTATGATTCAAATGTTGGAAAATTTAAAGTTGTCCCAGAGGTTCCTAAGCCTCTTTTTGAATGTTGAAAAAAATACCTTATCAAATTCTTAATGTATTTGGTAAAATATATTAAACTCACTTTATTAATTTTTTTCTGCACCTCAAACACTTTTTAATTTCACTCTGCTACAACAAGTTGCAAATGTCATTCACTGTAAATTGCAGCATAACTTTTTCTATTTTCCCTTTTCCTATATTGTTTTGGAAGGAGCACTAGCTTCTGTATGTTTACTCAATTCTGCACCAGTAGGCTGCCTTCACTGGTAATTTACAGTTTTTTGTATACTTATTCCTTTTAACTAGCAAAATAGTTTAATTACATTATTACCAAAACAAGTATTTTAACTTAATTATAAATTCTAATTTATATAAATATCCCTAAGATATACGCTGTCTGTACAAGATATCCAAATAAACACACAACAATGCTAGATCAATAATAGGAAAAATTATTTGAACTGATTCAATCCATGGACTACAAGACTGGAGATGTGTTTATGTGCAATAATAGAAACAATGCAACCTAATATATGCACATAGCAATTAAATAATACCTCACAATGCAAAACAAAAACAAAATGTAGTCCCATCAAAACAACAAATTCTTGTTAATGAAAAAATATTTTATACTACCTTAGTTTAAATTCAGATTTTAATTAAAATTAAGTAAAATCAGAAATTAAATTCTTCAGTTGCACGAACCACATTTTATTGGACAGCATAGATATAAGGACATTTGCATCATTGCAGAAAGTATTTTGTACAGCGCCAGTCTAGCATATGAATAATATATAAATTGTAGGTTATACAGGCTTTTGTAGAAATCCTAGAAATCAAATACTATGAATATTATTTCAATGGGAAATTATACACCAACTCCCACACAATTTGTCCATGACTTGAGGATTGGCAGGATTATCCAATTTTAATATTTATTGGTAGGATTGCTGAATAAAATAGTACTACACATTCAGCATAGAAAAGAGGAATAATATAAAAAATAACCACATGGTCTTTGCACCATTTTGGACCCAAGGAAGCACATACCAAGGCACATCATAATTATATTACCCAAGATTAAAGATAAGGAGAGAATCTTAAAAGCAGCAAGAGAAATGAAGACAGGTACCTACAAAGGAGTTCTCATAAGACTGTCAGCTGATTTCTCAAAAGAAACCTTGCAGGCAAGAAGGGGCTGGAAAGAAGTATTCAAAGTCATAAAAGGCAAGGACCTACATCCAAGATTACTCTATCCAGCAAAGTTATCATTTAGAATGGAAGGGCACATAAAATGCTTCCCAGATAAGGTCAAGTTAAAGGAGTTCGTCATCACCAAGCCCTTATTATATGAAATGTTAATGGGACTTATCTAAGAAAAAGAAGATCAAAAATACAAACAGTAAAATGACAATAAACTCACAACTATCAACAACCAAACCTAAAGAAAAACAAAAACCAACTAAGCAAACAACTAGAACAGGAACAGATTCATAGAAATAAAGATCACATGGAGGGTTATCAGTGGGGAGGGGAAGGAGGGAGAATAGGGGAAAAGGTACAGGGAATAAGAAGCATAAATGGTAGGTACAAAATAGACAGAGGGAGGTTAAGAATAGTACAGGAAATGGAGAAGCCAGAGAACTTGTATGTATGACCTATGGACATGAACTAAGGTAGGGAAATGCTGGTCAGAGGGGGCACGCAGGGTGGAGGGGAATGAAGGGGAGAAAAAAATGGGATGACTGTAATAGCATAATCAATAAAATATGTTTTTTAAAAAAACAGTGTAGCACTAATCCTATTATAAGGGCCCTCAGAACCTCATGTAAACTTAATTACCTCCCCAAGGCCCCATCTCCAAATACCTTAACATTGGGAATTAGAGTTTCAATACTGAATTGAGAGAAGGTGACCAAACTGAATCTAGTGTGGTTTTATTTGTCCTGTGAACATGAGCCCTCGTGTGTATGTGTCTATGTCTGAAGAGCTTTTAATGACATGGATAATCTAGATCGACAGTTGATTCACTAAATTAAAGAGTACACTGCTTTCTACTTCCAAACATCTGCATAAATAATTTATCTGTTTGAGTCATTTAATGCTAAGAATTACTAAATTCTAATTTCTGGAATTATACTAACATAATCTAAAGTAATGTGTACTGTGAATTATTTACAATTTACAACCTTGTGCAGTAACAAATACCTGAACTACATAGTTTTTCACCAGGGGAAGTTTTGTAGAAACCACTGGAGGCCCCAGGTTTGTATCCTTTCCAAGATTAGTTTCGATCTGAATTATATTCGTCTTGCTTGGAGAGCTCTCCTCCAAAACTGAGTTGTGTAGATGAAAAAAGAAAGAAAGAAGCTAAATAAGTACTAGTATTCTGCCCAGAGAAATTTCTGTTTGGGATATTAAGTTTTCCAACACTACTGGCATTCTATTTTGAGCAGTAAGCACTTCAAAGTTTTAATTTTTATTTTCAACATATAGATTGATTTGCACCTTGATTTTAACCATATGCTGAGAAATAATTTTCATCATTAGAAACCCTGGTATCATGTCTTATTTTTAAGTTGTAAAATATAGAAAAATAATTTTCAAATTCTTCAATTAGAATTTATGGCATTGTTTTCTTTACAAGGGCAAACCAACTTCCTTGTTCCTTATATTGCTGTGCAATTCTGTGAGTGCATGATGTCTGTTCCCATTACAGTGGTGCCAAATCAGTCTGGGCCTCACTTAATTTTAAAACTAGTACTAGGAAAAAGAATTCTAGAGCAAATATGAACAATTTCCTATGGCGGTTTAATACTGAGAAATCTGGCAATACTTGTAAAACTTTCATGTTATATGGTTTTGCAGCGTATAAGTAGATCTACATTTCAATATAATATTAAATCAATCATGTGGCTTTGGAAGAAATATCTTTTAATAACAAATTTCTAAAGCATATCAGAGTAAGAAAAAAATGATAACAAGTTAGAATACAATTCACATCAAGCAAACTGTAGTTCATGGGCCAAATCTGCTTGCTGTTTGTTTTTGAATGGTTTATGAGCTAAAAATATACTTTTTTACATTTTTAAATAGTTGAAAATGTCAAAATAACATTATTTTGTAAAGTGAAAATTATACAAACTTCAAGCTTCACTGTCCAAAAATAAAGTTTTATTGGAACACAGATACATCAACTCATTTACATATTGTCCACGGCCGCATCTGTGCTATAAGAACAGACTTGAGTAGTTGTGACAGAGATTGCATGGACCTTAACGTCTAAAGTATTTACTACCTGGTCCATAACAAAAAATGTTTATTGATCCCACAGTTAAATAAAGACTATGATACATGAGGGTTTTTCGTAAAAATACGGTTAAATAATGTTATTTTATGATGTGGAGTCACATTTCTGCACTTAGAAATATATTTGTTCCTACATTTAGAAAAATGTTTCAAATGAAAAAATAATATTTTTGTAATATCTCATGTACATTTTCTTGTTAGTCTAGATAACTGTGATTATTATCCTGGATACCTGCCAAATTAAAAACTAACTTTATTGTCAGTAAGTTTAATCAAGTTCACTATGGCAAAATGTATTTTGAATCTTGTGAATGATGTCACAGCATGTTGAGTAAACTTACTTAAATGGGTCATTTAAATAAATAGTGAATGACCATAAAAAAAAGCTCCTTTAAAGTTATTTATACATAGATTTGTGTAAGAGAAATGTAAAGTAAATATACTCTTATATATGGGTTGGGAATTTGATTTTTCCAAGCATAAAAATAATCACTGGAAAATGCCCATTTTTGCCTTTCTCTGAATCTAATTTGTTTAATTTATAGCAAGTTACATTTTAAGAAACCAGAGCAATCTAATTGATAATATTTGCTTAAAAATGAGAGGATTCTAATTATATATTAATAGAAATGGGCTATTAAAATGCACTTTTAACTTAATAGTGTTTTTAAGAACTACAAACATATATTCAAGTATACTACCATGAAGCTATATTATTAGCTGGGAAAACTACAGTCACATTTGCAGATTCAAACTACACAAGGATGCCTGAATTAACAAGAAAAAGATTAAGAGGAGAGATAATTTAAATTGTCTCAATCCCTTTTATTTTTTTTCCAAATTTAGTTTATCTGAAAAGAAAGATCATCTAGGATATTTTATAAAAATGCTACCTATTTTGCTAATGTAAAAATAATCACAAAAAGGCTTTGATGCAGTTAACTTGGGTAGATTTTGTGTGGATTATGATATGCATTAAGTACTATCTAACTTTAGTCATTTGCATGATTCAGTGGAATTGAGCAGCACTTAATGCACTAGTCTGAAAATTTAAGTGACCCATTCACTGGGTATATGGACAAAAGAAAAAACAAATCAATAAAAATCACCGAGTCCCCCAGGGTACAAAGTTTTCGGAGGTCTCGGCTTCTTTCTTCTTGAAATAGATGGGACTAAAGAAAAAAAGACATGTTCAGGTTCCTCCCGGGCAATCACAGTCCAACTCAAGTTCTCATCTGTCCCTTTGTGAGGTGAACAGAGGAGCGGTCAGTGTTGTGTCTCCAGGCACAGTCCTAACAGCAGGTGCATAACCTGCCAGCAACACCAGCCTCAATCCGACCCTCAACCCTCGGGCTCAGATCCTTCAGTAATAAGAAGCTTCTGTCCGGAGAAAAGCCAGCCTCTCCCTCCCTGATTCCTGTCCCCTTAAGGTAGGACTTCCCAAGAAGCTTATCTGTCCTTTGGTGACAGCCTCCTTGGAGCCAAGCAGAGGAGGTACATGGAACATACGTGTGTGTGGTATGTGAAGGAGGGTGGGAAATCGAATTACTTTTGGTTCACCTTTTCTGTGATTTAGGAAGACCAGATTGATGACTTATCTGTGTAGCACTGCATGATGAAAAGGTATCATTTGACTCATGATACGTTCATGACTAAAAGTAAGAACAGATTAATTATCTGGACCCCAAATATAAATATGGATTTGGTTTTGTTTTCAAGAGCAGAAAATCATCTTCAAAGGAAAAATCCCCAATTTTCTTGTTTTCTTTCATTTATTTTTCATAACTACAGACTAGTTAATCACAAAACAATTCAAGTATCTTCCATAATACAAAAACTATACTGTTAAAAACTATTATAAGGATGTATTCTATGTGGAATTGAATAACCAGAACTTTTAGAAAAATGCTAAATTCAGGTAATTGTAAAAACATTTCAGTCAAACAACTGGCTATTCAGTGAAATACTCTTGATCTGCCTTATTTTCTCAATTGGTAGTGCATACAGATGATGTGTGTGCATGGACACTGAGCTTTTTTAGACATAGTTCTGTCTATGGAGGGATTTTTGTTCTGCTACTTATTATGCACCTATTCTGTGCTAGGAATTATGCTCCATACTTTAAAGATCTAAGATCTATAGTTACTAAGAAGAAGCCACTACCTGTAGTGCCTGGCCTATAGTAGGTACTCAATACTATTTGTGAAATAAATGAATGTGTGGTTGAACGGATGTCCATTAAACAAAATCTCACTTCTACTATAATAACTTAGTTTTTCTATGTTATTTTCATTCTAGGAATGAAAGATATGAGGATTAAATGTTTTTTTCTTTCAGATTATGTTTTAAAAATTACAAAGAGCATTTTTTAAAAGTATTAAAACTATTATGAGTCAGTGAAAACACCTATATATAAGAAACTGGGTGAAAATGGGGAAGGGATTAAAAAGTTCAAATTTGTATTTACAGAATAGTCTCAAGATGTAAATTACAGCATAGGGAACATAGTCAATAACATCATTAAAACTATGTACGGGGCCAGGTAGGTACTTGAAATATCAGGGGGGCCACTCTGTAAAGTACCAGATTGTCTAACCAGTGTGCTATATATCTGTATCTGATACAGAATAATATTAAATGTGAACTGTAATTTAAAATAATATTTAAAAAGAAAATGTTTTATATTTAATATTAGAATTACTTATAACACAGTAAATATCACAGCCAGTAGGCTCCTCCTTGTCAACATGTGGATCCTCACAATTTAACTCTCAGAGTCCAAGCAAAACTTTATTGTGATTGAAATGCAACAAAATGTTTGAAATTGTCAACTAGTATAAGAAATATTAGCCCAGCTGGTATAGCTCAGTGGATTGAGTGCAGGCTGGGAACCAGAGGGTCCTGGTTCGATTCCCAGTTGGGGCACATGCCTGGGTTGCAGGCCAGGTCTCCAGTGAGGGCCATGTGAGAGGCAACCATACATTGCTCTTTCTCCCTCCCTTCTCCTCTCTCTGAAAATAAATAAAATCTTTTAAAAAAAGAAATATTTTTGAAATTTTATAAGTGATGCAATTATGAAATGGTTTATAATTTAAAAACTGATACTTTCAACTATGATTTTGGGACACTCAGGCTTTCTTTGACTTTCTTTATTTAGATGAATTGAAAGCACATATTGGGAAGCTAATTAAACAAGAACAACAACTAAATCATCGTAATGCATGTGTTCCTTCAGCTCCTTTTTCTTTTACTGAAGACATAAAGTTTACTAAATTAAGTAACTCAAAGTCAGAGGCAGTCAAGTCTCACTTAACTCTATAAACTCAAAAACCTCTGCATAGATTCAGAGAAAAATGGGTGTAACAGAATCAGATACACTTACTTATGTGCTACAATTTTGCTTCAATTGAATTTGTTTTTTAGATTTTTTAATGTTCCTTATTTAATCTTTTATATCAATGTATCTTAACTGCTGAAGTATTTTTAAGATGAGTTTTTTTTTGCAAACTGATTCTGAAAATCATTGTTTCACAAGATGGCAAGTTCAATAGTCTCATGTTGATTGATAAAAGTCATGAACTCGAAAGCATTATTTAAAACATAATTTAACATTAAAATATTGTAATATGAGAGATGATTAACTTGAATCCAAAAAGAATTTAAAGTTTCCTATGGTAAGATACTGGGAAAATTTTAATCTCCTTCCATTTGTTTCCAAGACTCATAAACACACATATCATGCCATTCTCACACTGAGAGAACCAGAAAGAGCCAATAGCAGCAGAAAGCTGTAAAAGTACTATTCAAAAGCTCATGTGATCATTTCTTAAACAATATTTATTGAAAAGAAAATAGACAGGGAAACTTGTTCATTTTAATTTGCCTCCTCTCAAAATGCTCTGAAATTCATGTAAAATGTAATACAGCCAGTTTTGGTTTGTTTTGCTGATGTTAGAGTTGTCAAAAGTCACATCAGAGTAACATGACTCCTATATGATGCTGTGTCTGAAACACTGAGTTCATACCTACAGCAGTACAGTCAGGGAAGCATGTGCAAGTTTGAAGAGCACATCTCATTAGCAATATCTTGATATTGTGGCCAAAAATAAGAACACTCTTGAAATACTGACTGAATTCTCTTTGTCATCAGTCACTCAGATAATATGACTCTCTGGTGGTTTGTTACCATTTGGAAAATAAGCCAGCAAAATGTCAATGTCACTAAATTGTAACAATAGTCTGTAATTCTGAAAAATAAGAATGATATAATCAGTTTATTTTCAAATATTAAGGTATAATGTACTCCAGTTTAAATGATCTAATGAATGAAGCATCATAATTAAGCAATTGGAGGAATATGATCCCTTATGATATCTTCACCTTTCTTTCTAGGTTAACATTTAATTGGAGTTTGGAAATCACAGCCATAAAAGCTTATTAAAACCTCAAATCATACTCATACACTTCGGCAGAGTTTTCAAACAAACAATGTTTTGAAGGAGGTAGGAGTTGCATTTGGTTCCTTTCCACTGATTTCCAGAGGACAGTCCGAAACTAAGGGAAGGTTTGGACAGAGGAAGGAAGCGAGAACAGAGTCATCCCACAAAGGCTGGAGGGGACTGGCTGGAGAACGCCAATCATCTGGGATGACGAAAATGGACATGCATAAATTATGGGGGAAAGAACTTAGAAGAATTTTTAACGAAAGGATTTACAGTCCACAGTCACAGAAATGCAGGTATCACAGAGAAGTCAATGTCTGACAAGGTCTTCTGAAACAAGGGTTGACAGTCCTGGTACGATGTGCCAGCAGGAAGTGGCGGAGCAGAGACAAACACCCCACTGAATTAACTCATCACTCCCATGAACGTAACAGCCACACCTATATGGCTATCAAATAACCCACTGTCTTGCTCAGGCTGCCATGACAAAATACCATTCACTGGATGGCCTAAGTAACACATTTATTTTTTATCACAGTTTTGAAGGCTGAAAGTCTGAGATTAGGGTGCCAGCAAGGTCATTTTCTGGTGGGGACTCTCATCCCGGCTTGCAACTGGCTGCCTCACATGGCCTTCCATTAGCGTGCATGTGTGAGAAAAGAGATATCTTTCACATTGTCTTCTTCTAAGGCCAGTAAGCTCATCATGAAGACCCTACAATCATGACCTACTCTAACTCTAAATACATCCCAAAGGTCCCATCTCTAAATCCCAGCATATGGGAAGTACAGCTTCAACATATCAGTTTTGGAGGAACCCAAATATTCAGTCTATATCCCCACCTTTGTTTTCTGAAAGTGGTGCTTATTGATTAAAACTAAATGAGTGAGTCCAACATACTAAAACATAATTCTTTCTGGTTTGTACTTCATGCAGCTATTTAAATTTTTTATTTGATCACTGCCAGTACAAATGTTACCCATGTAGAATTTTAAGAATAAAAAAAAAAAAAAAAAAAACTCTACCTTAAGTAAAAATATTTAACTGAATGAAATAGTATTTTTATTAATAAATTCTTATGGCTAGCAATTTTGTAGGGACCATTGTCAGTCATGTATAATTCTATTAAACTACTACAGAGAATTAATTTGTCATATGTAAACAAATTAGCCTTTAAAATGCATGTATTTCAACACCATTCCTTAAAGCTCTATAATGTCTTCATAGTAGGCTTAATTTTTAAAAGTCTGTGTGTTTATAGCACACTTAATTTAATCATTCCTGACAAACTGGAGCACACAAATAAAAAACAAAGCCATTTTAAAGTTTTATTAATTACTTTAAAACAAAACTTTAAAAAAATAATTTTTAAAACAAAAGTTACTTTAAAACAAAACCACTTTAAAGTATTAGTTAATATTATTTTCAGCTGTAAATAACAGAAAATTCAAAATGTTATGGCTTTAAGAAGTTTAATTTCCCCTCATATGTAAGTCTAGATTTTCATAATTCCATGGGTGGGCAAGACAGCCTACTAACTCAACAAAGAAGCTCTACAAAGACCTCTGACACTCAGACTGTTTATGACTTCTTCCTGTATTTCTAGATGTGGCCCTCATGGTCATCCAAGATGGGGCTCCAGCCATCACATCTACATTC
The DNA here is from genome assembly GCA_004026765.1 of Micronycteris hirsuta. Lineage (NCBI taxonomy): Eukaryota > Metazoa > Chordata > Mammalia > Chiroptera > Phyllostomidae > Micronycteris > Micronycteris hirsuta. Next base: position 13,617 of record PVJI01002009.1, on the reverse strand, counting down.
CTGTTGGGGAGACAAAAAGTTTCCCCTTCTTCCCTTCTGGGTTCTCTGGCTGGCCTACTAATTAAATTGGCACAAGACATATATTAACAGGAGAAAAAACAAGTTTAATGATGTGTGTATGTTAGCCCCACAAAGACATGAAATGCACAGGCACTTAGGCAGCTGAGGCTAATATACCATCCTGAGCTAAGGAAAAAGGGGTGGGGCCTGGGGCTTCTAATGGGAGGAAGACCATTCCAGGAAGATGAGAAGTATAAATGTCTGGTAAATAGCTGTTTGCCCTGCCATCAGGTAAGTCTTTCTGATATAAAAAGTTATGTTTTATAATAGCTCTCTTCCTGGTAAATGCCTCCTATCTAAATTCTTTGATGCAATTAAGAGGGAGGTAAGAAGTTCTTCTTGCATCTGTTGGGCTCTGACTGTCTTCAACTTGAAATGATCCACATGCCAAAGTAGCTCGTTCAGCCTGTCCTGAGCCCCCTCATTCAAAACCACAAGATACAAAAAGGGAAAAACAGGGCAGAAAGTGTCCTCAGGTCTTTCTGACGGGATGCTCCCAGAAGCTGCCACAGATTCTTCCACTTACGCCCCATTGGCCATACCCTGTCATCAAGCCTCACCTAAGTAGCAAGAAAGGATGGAAAATGTGGTCTTTACTCTTGAAGGCCCTATATCCTGCTAAAATTTTTATTTCTATGAGAAATAAATATTGAGGGCCAAGATTAGAATGACTCTTCATATTTCCTAGTGAACATGTTGTCTTTTTTGATAAGACTATCATTTTCTCACTCTGAAATGCAGTCTTATGAAGAAATAGGAACATCAGATTGCTGAGCTAGACAAAGAAGTAGCACAAGAAAAAAAAAGATAAAATTAGCCTGGCATTTCATTTTAAATGAAACAGCTCAACTGGCAGTTTTTGCCTGAGGGGAAGCAGGATGAGAGCCAATACTGAATTACCTTTCATCTATGGAAAACTTGGCCTTCACTCAGGGTACAGATTTGGCAATTCATAGCAGGTTTGGAAATCACTTTTCGTTATTTTGTTTGCCAAATCTCTTCCACTGGCAAACATTCTCCTTCTAGAGAACATAGGAAGTGAGCATGGGAAGAGAATTTTCAAGCATGGAAGTTCTAAGGGCTAGAACCTTGGAAGTCACTCAAAATGCATTGTCAACATTAAGGCCTAATGAGCAGACAACTTCAACTGAACAATTAAATCAGTTATTTTTAAACTGAGCTACACAGGCCAGGAGCCAGTCTATCACCTTGGGATAATTACAAACTACCAGCTTTGCTTTTTTTACTAATGAATACCATAGTTTTACCGTTGATCTTAATGCAATTTTAAAGCTCTGGGAAAACCATTCCTTCCTTGATATGATATGTAATTTCCAAACATTGAGCCCTAAATTTGTTAGTCCTTTTGATCAGTTTATAGTGTCATTTAATTAAATCTCCATAATAACTTCTGTATAATGTCCACATTCAGTAACAAGTGGCAGTAGTATTTAATGGCACCTAGTAAGGTGAAACTGTATACAGAATGGTACTCTCCACTCCCCTTCACCTTGTCCTATGGGAGCAAGAGTCAGAGTAGCTAGTTTCTCCCATTACTTTCCCATCATAACAGTCAGCTAAGCATCACAATCTGTCATTTCGATTTCTAACATCCATTTATGATTAAAACACTCAATACACATAAAATTGGTATAGAAGGAAAGTACCTCAACATTATAAAGGCCACATATGACAAATCCTCAGCTAAGAACAAACTCAATGATGAAAAAAGGAAAGCTTTTCTTCTAAGATCAGGAACAAAGCAAGGATGTCTATGCTCACCACTCTTATTCAACATAGTACTGGAAGTCCTAGCCAGAGCAATCAGGCAAGAGAAAGAAATAAAAAGCAACCAAGCTGGGAATGAAGAAGTAAAAGTATCACTTTTGCAGATGACATGATTCTTTATATACAAAACCCTAAAGACTCCACCAAAAGACTATTAGAAACAATAGACAAATTCAGTAAAGTGGCAGGATACAAAATCAATATACAAAAATCCATTTCATTCCTATATACTAACAATAAAATTTCAAAAAAATAAATGGAAATAATTATTCCTTTTGTAATTGCAACAACAAAAATACTTAGGAATATGAGGGGAGACCTTAAAAATGGAATTTAATTATAAAAATTGTGTATGTATTCTTACATGTTTAAACTTCAGTCAACTTCAAAGTACTCTACCTTTGATGCAATACACCTATCAACTTTTTTTCACTGCTCAAAGCAATTTTTGAACTCATTGATTTTTGATGCTTTTTAGTGCTTCTGCCACTTTTTAGTTTCACCTCTGCCACATCTACAAAACATTTCCCTTTGAGGACTTTTTTCATCCAGAGGAAAAAGCAAGTCACTCAAGGTAAGATTGGGTGAATAGAGAGGGTTGGGCACAGGAGTCATCTCGTTTTTGGTCAAAAACTGCTGAACATTCAGTATAATGTGGGCAGATGCACTTGTAAATCACCCATCATGAAATGGGCAAACACACTGAAAGATTCTTCCAAAAAATTTCACTGAAGCCCAACATGGCCTCTCACAACGCCAGCTGCTACACTGACACAGATGGGTTGCTAGAACTCTCACCTAGCAGGGAAAGCTTGTGCTATAAGGGGCCTGCCCTCCAGAAGATAATTCCGTTTTTTGAGGTTCCCCCCCATAAACCTAACAAAGGATGTGAAGGACTTAAATACTGAAAACTACAAAGCATTATAAAAGAGATTAAAAAAGACACAATGAAATGGAAAGATATTCCATGTTCATGGATTAGAAGAATCACTATAATTAAAATGTCAATATTACCCAAGGCAACATACAGATTTAATGCAATCCCCATTAAAATCTCAATGATATTTTTAAAGAAATAGAACAAAAAATCATCAGACTTGTATGGAAGCACAGAAGAACCTGAGTAGCCAAAACAATTCTGAGAAAGAAAGAACAAAGCCAGAGGCATCACACTCAAATAAAACCGCATGCATATGGGCAAATAATTTTCAACAAAGGAACCAAAAACATACCAAAAGCCCCTTCAACAAATGGAAAATTGGAAAGGTACATGCTAAAGAATGAAACTAGACTGCAATTTGTCCCACATACAAAAATTACTCAAAATGGATCAAAGACCTGAATATAACACTTGAAACAATAAATAAATAAAAGAAGACATAGGTACTAAACTCATGGACCTTGTTCTTAGAGAAGATTTTATGAATTTAACCTCAAAGGCAAGGGAAGCAAAGGTAAAAATAAATGAATGAGACACTATATCAAACTAAAAAGCTTCTAAACAGAAAAAGAAACCATCAACAAAACAAAAAGGCAATGAACAAAATAACAGAAGATATTTGGAAACAATAGGTCCGACAAGGGATTAATATCCAAAATAAATGAAGAACTCATACAACTTAATACCAAATAATCCTATTTTAAAAATGGGCAAAGGAACAAACACTTCTCCGAAGAAGGCACACAAATTGCCAACAGATGCATGAAAAGATGTTCAACTTCACTAGCTATTAAGAAAATGCAAATCAAAACTACAATGAGATAGCATCTCGCACCTGTTAGAGTGGCTATGATTAATAAGAAAAGTAATCACAAGTGTCGAAGAGGTTGTGGAGAAAAAGGAACCCTCATTCATTGCTGGTGGAATGCAACCTGGTACAGCCACTATGGAAAACAGCATGGAGGCTCTTCAAAATATTAAGAATAGAATGACCATATGACCCAGCAACCCATCGTCTGGGTATCTACCCCCAAAATTGAAAACATTTATTTGCAAAGATATATGCAACCCTAAGTTCATTGCAGCATTACTCACAGTGGCCAAGACATGGAAACAATCAAAGTGTCCTTCAATAGATGATCGGATAAAGAGGACGTGATACATATACACAATGGAATACTACTCAGCCATAAGAAAAGATAAAATACTGCCATTTACTACACATGGATGGAACTTGAGAATATCATGCTAAGCAAAATAAATCAGACTGAAATAACTAAGAACCATATGATTTCACTCATATGTGGGATATAAAACTGAAAGCAATAAATGAAAAATAAGAAAAATAGGGAAGCAGGGTGGCAGTGTAGTAAAGGGTAAAGGGGGTCAAATATATAATGATAGAAGATGATTTGGCTTTGGATAGTGGGCACACAATGCAATATACAGATCATGTATCACAGAAATGCACACTTGAAACCTATAAAATCTTATTAACAATGTTACCCCAATAAGTTTTATAAAAGAAAAATATTAATTGAGGTATAGAAAAAAAAACTTCCCATTAAACAGAAAACATAAAATGGAAATGATACTCGAAATTCCTGAAATAAAGTATATGGTTTTACCTGTACTAATCAAATAATTGGGATCAAGAAGCATGATTTTACCCTGGCTGGTGTAGCTCAGTGGATTGAGCATGGGTTGCAAACCCAAAGGTCACCAGTTCAATTCCTAGTCAGGGCACATGCCTGGGTTGTGGGCCAGGTCCCCATTGGGGGCCATGTGAAAGGCAACCACACATTGATGTTTCTCTCCCTCTCTTTCCCCCTCCCTTCCACTCTCTCAAAAAATAAATAAATAAAAATTTAAAAACAAAATATTTTTAAAAACTTTTTAAAAAAGAAGCATGAATTTTGTTACAAATGTGATAAAACTTACTGCTGTGGATATTTCTCTTCCCCCTAAATATTTATTTTTCTTAAAAGTCATACATGCCATCTATAGTCTCATGAATCATTTAAATTACTTACTGAACATTCAAAATATTCCAGCATAAACCCTGACATGCTCTTGTCTTTTGTTTCCTTATTTTCCTTCTGCTGTCATCATACATCTTTTGACAATATAACAACTATATAACATCTCTCTCTTCATCTGCAAGACTCAAAAGGCATGGGAAGTTGAATGAAATATATTTTCCTTTTAATTGTTGCTTACCCAGGTTTTACATATTAAATTACTTTGCTATTTTTCATAAATCAATGTTTCATCTTCTTAAGACATCAATAGCAGTGTTCAATTTATTAAAGTATGTCAAGCCAATCTTGAAGTTTTATAATTTGATACTATTTCTATAAGAAACCAATTTGAGCTACTGAATCGTGTTTTGCAAGGACCTGAGATTTTAATAGTAGTGACTGCATGAAAATATGAAGCCAGCTTAATAATGCTCTGGGCTTTTTCCTGAGGCAATGTAAAATGAGAACATTTATTTTTATTCTCCCTATTTTGTCCAGAATGATATTAGGTAAACAGCTGTAATTTTTTATTCTCTCTTATTCTGACAGGGGCTGACAGTCACTACTTGCCTCCCAAGCAAACCACATTTGACTAGAGACTAATGAGGTGATGAAGGCTTGCTCATGAACACATTTCAGTCGAGTACAATCAACCTGACATGCCCTGATGAGCCAAAAGTTGAACGGGGAATAAAAATATGTCTTGGGTAACAACTAAGCAAACAATTTCTAACTGGCCCAACCACCTTGAAATACCAACTGTCAGCAGATTTCCTTCCAGAAAGAAAAAAGATAAAGCAAAACATATCATTTTTTCTAAAAATGGAAAGACACTTGCAAATAGCTTTTTCAACTTTTACTTTCACTACTTATTTATTCATTTTTAAATTGATGATGATCAAAAACACACACCTACTTCAAAGGATTCATGTGAGAATAAAATAAGCAAAATGTTAGTTATGTATGATAAATTTCTATGCAAATATTAAATTAACATTATTAAGCTAAGAATATGATAGTAGTAGCTTTTTTGCTGACACAATGAGCATAGTAAGAGGTTGGTGTATATTTAACTGATTTGTTGGCAAAAGGGCTCAATCTAGGTTCTTTCCTAAGAGTCTTCCTCTTCCTCACTTTTGGGAGATCAGCATGCATAACAAGCTAGAAATATGCCCACTTGATTATAACTGTGCGTATGTTTATATTGTTTCCTGTTTTTATTTTGGTTCCCAGGCCACATAAAAGCTTCTCAAAAATCGAGACACATTGATCCCTGTATCATTTGACTGCACAGTAGGCACGAAATCAATTCACATTCTGTCCATAAGAGCTGCTGCACACAGACGTCTTGAATCATAAATCTCTATTCCAAAATCCAAACAGTGAAGCAAAAACATAACTAAGCTATAAAAGATCATCCTCTTATTCAGACCTGTTGCAGTCTTGATTCATAAAAAAAGAGAATACAGGTTGTTTCTAGAACAGTAATGTGTTTCCCTTTATAGAAAGACACTCTTTTAGTATTACAAGTGGCTCTAGTAATAGAGAGACAATTTTTAAACCATCTCATATGATAATGCCACTCAGATAACACTCTCACTTCATTAATGTCCCATAACTTCAGGCCACAGAGAAGAGGCAGCGAAATACCACGGATGGATTCTATTTCTTCCAAGCTGTACTCCTACTTTCTATGTAATTTTAATGGCCAATTTCTGATATGCATTGTGTCTAGATGGCTTTTTAGAAAACTAATGAGACCCTAGTCACTTGAATCCACACTGATTTTATATCCATCTGATCCTCATTATCGCATTCAATAGCACTTATAAATTGACATTTATTATTTACTAACATATCTGATATATATATTTAGTATAATCTTTAATAAATACATAACGTATACTATTAAAAGCCTGATTCTCCATCTAGATTCTGTTTATTGAAGTAATAATGAATTCTGGGACCGGTAGTGTTATCTTCACATAAGAAATACTCAAAAACATTTGTTGATAAAATCCATGATGCTGACAATATTCTTAAAATCAAAAGGAAGATACTAAATTAATCAAAAAATAAACTAGCCCGGCCCATCCATTTTCTACATAAATTTAGAATAAACATAAAAATACCACATGCATATTTTAGCCATCTTGAATATATGATAATTAATTTTCTCCTTAATGAGTAATAAAAAAGACATATAACGTCACTCTATTTACAGCTCTTTCAGAAGACTAAATAATTTAGCCTTTCTACCTCAAGTAATTACTAACCAAAAGAATCTAAGTCAAAGACAAAAATTCTTATCAATTATATTAAAATTCATTTCACTTTTAGAATGCAGACTCCCATATTAGCAGACACAGTTCTTCTCCTATTCCATTACTGTCAATATTTTTTAGTGTCTAAGAAGCAAACACAGCTTCTTTTTGCTTCTTGTGTTTCCCCAGAGCTACAAATGTAGTAGATTAGAAAATAGTCGATTCTGTCAAATTCTTCTCAAGCAAAGAAGTCTTTGTGAGCAAACAAGCCTTCCTTAAAAGGCTTGACTACTCATCTCCCCGACACACGGCCATAAAATACTAGATCCCAGTCATGTGCTACCACACCCAAAATTTTACCATTGTGGATTTCTTTAGCTTAACCATTGCCTTTTTCAGACATCTCCTAATAGAGAAAACAAATTGAAGTACACTGTTATTTATTCTATTTTCTCAAAGAATGTCAATTTTACCACCTTCATGTGATCCCTAAAACAAACGAATTTACCCTTCATTGTCACAGAGAGACCTGCACACCAGACCTAGATTAGAGAGTAACGATGCTAAAAATAGAAGCCGTTTGAAACTGTCTTAACTGGATCTTATTTTATTGGCCTCTATAGAATTACTCCGCAGTTAAGTTGTGTGTTTAAAGTAAGCTCTGAATTTTATCAGGAAAAAAAAATACCTAAAACAGCCTATCAGAACTTACATCTTCATTTGCTTAAAAAAAATTTAGATGACTTATCTTAGGTCTGCTTCACATAGAATCCCATTAAAATCCAAACAAAACAAAAACACATTATTTTAGACTAGGTACTAGGAACATTTTGTTTCCTTGAAGAATGATACACATTTTATTCAAAGACATGGAGAACTGTGTAAACAGTCATTTTTCCTTACTGCTTTAAAACTTCCTGGATAATAAAGTTTAAAAACAGACAAATTAGAATCATTCATTTCTAATACGAATTATGTGCCCGGTTTATTTTTGTTGTTGCTGTTTTTCTTTGATGATCCAGCATGTGAAGAAATCAGGAAGGAGAAGTGGTGAATTCCAGAAAGAAATGGAGAATGCAGCTTCCCAGATGGCCCCCAACGATGCCCCTCACCTCCTGGCATTTGTGCCCTTGTATAATGTCCTCCACTTGAGGGTCAGTAAGAGCCACGACTGGCTTCTAACTAATAGAACATGGCAAAGAGAGCTGGATGGCATGTTTGTGATAAGATGGTGACCTCTGCCTTGCTTGCCAGCTCTCTCTCTCACTGATTTGAAAAGGAAAGTTGCCATACTGAAGAGGCCCACTTAGCAAGAAACTGAAGGAAGGTGGTCTCCAGTTAACCACCTTCCAGAACTCATGCCCTCAGTCTCACTACCCGAGAGAAGCTGAGCCCCATCAACAATCATAAAAAGAAGCTTAGCAACAGAACCTGCCCAAGTCAAGGCTTCGGATGAGCCTTGTACTGGTCAGAACTTCAATCATGGCCTCAGGAGAGACCCTAAAGCAGAGAACCCTGCAAACCCACGACCAGCTTACTAACCCACAAAAGATAATAACTGTGTGCTGCTTTTAGCCAATAAGTTTATGTTAATTTGGTATGTTACAATAGATAGCCAATACAAAAAACACTCATACCATTTACTTACGATTAAATCCGGTACCAACCTTGCTTTGTGGTTAACACATGAAGAAATGTGCTCATCTGGCTACCAAATGGGTATCTTACCTCTGTCTTTATATTTTTAAATCAGTCAGATGGGTATTACAAATCATTTTATCCTTTCTATGTAAATAATAGTAAGATTATTCCTTCTTTATGTTTAAGCCATTTTTAATGCTATGCCTTATAGTGGATTTCCATTTTATAAATCATGCTTGTAAATAAGCTGTTTTCCAGATAGGACCTTTGAATGCTTGGGTAACAGGAAATTTTAAAAGTCATTACCTGGTAGTCAGAGGCCTGAGGGGCAAAATGTAAATGAATGATGGCATGTTTTTTTACCCCTCTACTTTCACGGGCTTCTCATAAAGCAAATCAGAAACATTTTTCAGTTTCTTTTGATTAAAGATACTGTCCTATATAAATACTTAATATATTCTCGATGATTAATAAAGTCTGTGAGTCCTAATGCCATCATGGAAATTATTTCTTTTTAACATTGCAGCACAGAAGCATGCATGTTGTTAAATCCCTGGGAGGTTAGTTGTCTGATTATCCGATACTGTTCATCCTATATAATACACTGCCAAAAACTGCTTCTGTGAATGTTTTTCCCAAAAGTAGCCAAGACTTCTTACACTATGTGCATTCCAGTCAGCCCCCTGTGTATCTCAGGAATCCTACTTTCTAACTAGTTCATACTATTTTATTGCTTCTCTCTGACTTCTTCAGTCTTTTTATAACAGACCTCAGATTGCAAAGCAGTTAAAATTAATGACTTAGCCAAACAGGGTAGGAGTTTGACTCTGTGTTCTTTGCTCTCCTTTTCAGCCTCTGTGGGAGATTGGATAACTTCTCTGCTCCAGAAACTTCTAATTGAGCATAAAGAAGGCTGGTAAATCACTGTACTGTAGCAACAAAGATCCAATGTTTTCTCTGCCTAATGATCCTACAGCACATTCAATATATGTTCTTCACCTGAAATCTTAGCATTGTTCAAGGCATATTTATAGGTATTTGGGAGGGGGTTGCACAAATACCCTTTGCTCCATTTCACATTTTACTTCCGTTGCTTTCTCTTTATATAGATCAGTGAAACCCTAGAAGATTTACTATGAGTAAATACTCAAGATATGGGATTTGCAAGATTTTAATACCAGGCACCAGCTGGTCATATAACAGAGATTATCTACACTGTAATAGGAACTAGTTTACAAAATATGTTTCATCTCATAGTCCCAAATCTCATACTCATTTACATCTGTATCACTGGTTTGGTAGCTAGCAATTCTGCTATTTATATTTATATCCTGCTACTTTCATAAAAGCTCTGAATTTACTTGAAAGCTATTATGCAACCAAATAACAATAAAGTAGAAATACATACATTAGACAGGTCTTGAGGCTGGACATACTCACAGAACCTTCCAGGGTGACCCACCCGGCCCAGTGCTCCAGTTATTCTCTAGGACAGCACCCATACGTTTCTTCCTGCATGCTTTTCAAAAATTATAATTTCCTTAGTTATCTATTTGCTTAATTTTCTATCTTCTCCCCTCAACATAAGCTCCATAAGGACAGAGACTCTGTGTGTGTGTGCGTGTGTGCACCGTTCAAGATTATAATGGGACACCATAACTCACGAAATAGGGCAGAGCAACTGGCATGTAATAATAATATAAGCTCAATAAGTATGTTACTAAATGTTTAACTTCTATGGAAATGGGAGAAGAGAAGACTGTCACCTAGGTGAATGTCAGTGCTATGATGAAGGCCTGTGGCAGCTGATTGTATTAGAGGAGTTCCCAGAGAATTAAACTTTTTAAAGGCTTGGTCTCAGTGCCTGGAGAAGAGGTCAACCAGGACCCAGCGGAGGAGGGCACGCCCCAGTGACGTCAGCGTTAGGTCAACAGCAAACACCACCGCGGCACCAGTGCCAGCTGGTTCCCGGCGCTCAGATTTAACGGAAGTGAGTGAGTGATCATAAGAAGGCTTCATAAACTCCCATCTACAGGCCCCAAGATTAGGTGAGGCACAACATGGAAGTGAAAATTTTGTTTTCCCAACACAAATAGAGACTTTGAGACCATCTACTCCTCTTTCCACTACAAACCTTGATGATTAAAATATTTAGGAAGTAATCATATATCCTAGCTAGGACCGATGATCAAGAGGCTCTGAAGAATAAATAAAATGAAAAAATTATGGTTTATGTTTTCCCTTATCTTTAAACCCCAATGAGAGCTAGAATTAGAGCTTAAAGTTATAAAATTATATATGTGTGTGTGTGTGTAAATCCATACATATATATCAGTGAGTGCTGCTAAGTGTTGTACTTATCACTGTTTGCACCCTGACTATACATTCATCTGCTAAAGCCTAGAAAATGTATCTGTTAAAGAAAAGAAAGAATTATATCAACAGACATGCTAAATAGAAAACAGAAGGCCAGAAGAGAGAGCATGTGAAAGTGACTTGTTATGCTATACTGTTTCTATGGTTACAATGCAAATATGTCTCAAACTACCTACCAACCAAAAAAAAAAAAAATCCTAGATTTTTTGAGAAATAAAAATGACTAATAACAAAAAAATGCCTTCTAAATATGTAATTTTATGTAAAATATTCATGTCATGGGACAAAAATGTAAACCTTAACCATGGATTTATTTACTACCCTTCAAATACTTATACTAATCCTATTTTTGTCCAATTAATCAATATAAAACTAAAGCAAATTGATAATTACTGAACAAATTTGACTTACATAGAAACAATTGCAATATATGTTAACAAATAATTATACCAAATGTTCCCTTTATATAACTATACAAAACTATCTGTTTTAGCCCTGGCTGGTGTGGCTCAGTGGATTGAGCAGTGGGCTGTAGACCAAAAGGTCGCCAGCTGGATTCCTGATTGGGACACAGGCCTGGGTTGATGGCCAGGTCCCCAGTTGGTGGCCTCTGAGAGGCAACCAATCAATGTATCTCTCACACATCGATGTTTCTCTCCCTCTTTTTCTCTCTCACCTCTCTGTAAAAAATAAATAATAAAATATTTTTTAAATAAAAAGCAATAGCTGTTTTATTAATGGAAGTTTTTAAATAAGTGATTTCACTAGGTTGACCTTTGAAAGCCATGCAACTCGACTAAGTAATGAAGAAGTCCACTATCATGTTATCACAAGGCAGTCAGTGACTTAAATAATCAGAAGAGGTCTAGTATTAACTTTCTTTTTGACTAATGGTTGGAAAGAAGTAAAGACTCTTTTTCAGAACATTCTGAAAAAAAGCTTTTTCAAAAGCTAAAAAAGATTCCCCCTTTTATAGAACTACAATAAAAATTATATTTGTAATCTATCTAGTTAAAACACCAAATAACAGTAGGTCCTCAAAATGGGTCAGTGTGAGAAACCTCAAAACTTTTTATTAGATTCAATTTTAAAAACCTATAAACATCCCATAAACAGTAATTAATTTAATTCCAGTTAACATATGGTCAGGATGTGGACATAAAAGGAAGGCTATATGAATTGTACGCCTAAGTACCAAATCAATCAGTGAATCATTCTAATAATGATTACTACTACTGTGATGCAAGCCCAAGAACGTGAGTGTCAGAAGCACTCCATCCGGCCTCGAATCGCTCAGGAAGAGGTGGCACTGTGACGAAAAGCACGAGCTCTGGAACCCGTGTCTGGCTTTGATCTGTGACCCCACCATTAATTCACCGTGTTATCTCAGATAATGCAATTAATTGCTCTGTTCCTCAGTTTCCTCATTTGTAAAATGAGAATGATATCAGTTCTTTGCAAGATGTTAAGGAAGTCAGCACATAAAGCACTTAGAACAATGCCTATTTCCATAGATGTAATGGTTACTTCTACTAACTTGCCTTTTCTCTTAGCTTATGTGTATTACATGTTCCCAATAAAATTGAAACACTGGGTAATATAAATATATTTTTAAATGTTTATTCCCCCTCAGCACAAAGAAATATAATTAAAACTACATAAATTATATAAATGCAATATTGTATCTTATGTGTCAATATGATTTTTTTACTTGTAGAAATATTAACATGGTGCTAAAAATACCCACTAATGACATAACATATAAATAAATACATTATTACTCATTTTTTCCTGAGCTAATTTTCTAAGGATTCCCACCCCCAATGTGCACACACACTCACACAGACACACACACACTCACTGGTATCACATTTGAGGCCACCCATATAGAGAGAGCAAGAAGACTTCAGGATTATAATTGGTTCAGCTTTGATACTTGAAGGCTCTGTTCAGTACCTGACACTTTTGATCTAAATATAGTAGACATGAGCTAGTATGCTGGAATTTTTAATTCATAAAATGTTAGTTTCATTTATCAAAAATAGATTGCTATTTGAAAATTGTAGAACCTATATATTTAAGGCTATTTAATCTAAATATAAATGTGAGTTGACTATTAAATTTATTTGGCATCAGTTTATTTGACTTCAATTAAGTCATCATACCAAGTATTTATTTTTTTTAAAGATTTTATTTATTTATTTTCAGAGAGAGGAGAAGGGAGGGAGAAAGAACAATGTATGGTTGCCTCTCACATGGCCCTCACTGGGGACCTGGCCCACAACCCAGGCATGTGCCCCAACTGGGAATCGAACCGGGACCCTCTGGTTCCCTGCCCGCACTCAATCCACTGAGCTACACCAGCTGGGCCCATACCAAGTATTTAGATACCCAAACACTTTGCTGGGAATAACCTCAGCAACTGACTAGACCTTAAACACTTCTGTGTTGCCTAGCAGCCTTAAAATTCTGCCTTCTTAATTTCTTTCATGAAAAGTTGCTATTTTAAAATTTTAAAACAAATACC